>CANUEP010142195.1:0-11853 GCA_947857235.1 Jatropha podagrica | reverse complement strand
ATTTGATTTTTTTTTTTTTTATTTTTTTGTTTTTTTTATGATTTTTTTTTATTATTTTTTATATCTTCACTTCTGCCGTTGGGGTGGGGGGCGGGGGGGGGGGCGCCGGGCCGCCCCCCCCCCCCCTTAATAATTGGATTATTTTTGTTCCTATTTTGGCACCTAACTATGTTCAATCTGGAACAAATTTGATTCTGGACCTATGTTTGGTGCTTAATTTCTTCTAGTGATTTAGTTTCATCCAACGTTTTTGGGGCTTTGTTTCGAGCTATTAGTCTTTTAGATGTTATTCATGATGGATTTTTTGTTTGAGTTTCTTGATAAATTCATGCAAAAATGCTTTGTTAATGTGGTAGTAGGAACCAAAATTGTTTAATTTAAGATATGTATTTTGAATGATTGGTTTTAATTTTTGTATGATATTGATTGCAAATTCTCAGAAAGTTTGATCACATAGAAGCATTAGGATTTAAAGAAAAAAGGAGAGCTAGGTCTAAGTGGCAGGGAGGGAAGTAGTGAATAAGGACAGAGAGGACCTACAATTTCATGAAACTATATCTTTAAACTGTGAGGAATGGAGAAACATGTATAGCTTACCCCGAGTAGCTTGCAAGTCACGGTTAGCTGAATTTTGTATTGGTTGCATTAAGCGTTCTAGATTGTGATACAATTGGAGATAGCTCTGGATATGAATGGAACCTGAAGATAGAAGTGTTCATTAGATGTATTGGTGGATTTGAATATGTGTTTAATTGGATCTGTTGACTCAGAGAGGAAAAATTGATGCAAGTAGTGGACATGGCTGAGGCATGTTCTTAATAATCTCTTTTTGTTTATTTGGAGTGGCATGATTAACTTCCAGTTATCTCTTTATACTAACCTCTTGGTTTTTTAGGGCCCTTGATGATTGCATTAATATGGTTTACTGTACCTGTTATGTATGGCTATTGTTTATTGATGGATATCATCTTTAGCAGAAAGTAGTAACTACTATATTAGGTTAAACCTTGGGGGAATTTAGTAATTTAACCCTTGCTTTTATCTCTTTTTTTTTTGTCTGTCTCCTACTCTATGTGGGTGCTAGCCATCTAACAAGGCATGACAGGGTGTAGTTATTATTTTGTTCAGCTAGTTTTGGCACATTCTATTTCATTTTAATGCCTGAATAGATATGTAAAACTTCCCAGGCAAGGTTAATTCGTTTCTTCTACTTACCCTGAAGTGCTAATGTCAATGAGAATTCTTGGACATGGGCACAACAAGTTGATGCATCAATTTACTGAAAAATTGTAAACAAATCTTGAAAATAGAGTCAGTCAGGTGCCATTGTGCAGCCATATATATCTTATGTGCTTGTTGTCAAGTGACATTGATACTCTATTTACCTGCTTTTGCTCCTGAAAAGCCCATGCTCTGCTGAATGGTAAAAGTTTTATTTGTTTTATGACCAGTTCTTTTAGCTGTCTTATACCTAGAAAGTGACATGTGCCGGAATAGCTGCTACTTAAAACTGCTTTAAAACATCATACAAAAATCTTGTTTGATCACTTCCAATTGAGGTCTTGAGCCATCCACTTTGTTGGGGTAATGCCAGTTGTTGGAGCATTGAGGTCAGTGTTGCAACTTTCAGTTTCAGGCCTTTAGCTTATCTCTAGGGGGTTTTAAGGGACTGATGGTTGTCTATATAGCCAATGTAGGAGTTGCACTGTTTGTCACAAATGTTTGATTTGTTATTATATTTACATAATTTATGTAATCAATAACTTATAATATATATATATATATCTTTATCCAGTTGTGGTTCTATGGTGAAAGAGCGATATGTATTTGATATCTAATTATAAAGAAAAAGGTCCAACAAGTGATTTTGTTTTAAATGATTGTGGGAGCAATATCTTAGAAATCATCCTTGCGCAATATAATAAAGGATCCTAAATTTATGACAGTAAAAAATGCTTATGAAAATAATAAATTGAATTTTTTTTTTTTTTTTTTTTTTTTTTTTTTTTTGTGTGTGTGTGTGTTGCGATAGGGGATTCAAACTTTCAAACTTGTATCTATTGCTGAATTATAATGCACTTATCATTGTGCTGTGCTAATAAATTTGGAAATTTATTACTCATTCCATCCACAAATAATTGTAACATGTGCACTTTTTTTGTCTTTTACAAAATCCATTTAATTTGTCTAATTTATGATAAATTATTAAGTATTGATTATCATTTTTATTTGCAATAATTGAGAGATTTATTGAGAATTATAGCAATTAATCTTCATCATTTGCAAAGAGCGAGAAATTTTATTATTTTAAAAATTACAAATGTATTTACTAATTTTTAACAGGAAAGAATAGTATAATTTTAATTAATTTTTTATAATTTATTAATTTAGGTAAATTAATTATTTTTTTATTACTAATTAAAAATTTTACAAGATAAATATTTGTGGTGGGAGTGAGAAATGGAGAATGGAAGGCCGAGGATACTGAGTCCAACATGGAACGACATATACGTTGCTTTAATTATTTTCATAAGGTGTGTTAAATCCAATTCGAGAATTTGAGAAAATTTCAGTTTTTTTTTTTAGACAGTTAGTATAATAAATTATTAAATAAATTGATTATATTATTTTTAATTTAATATTAATTTTTTTAAAAAAATTATTAAATTAAAATAATAAATATACGAAGAAAAATATTTAATATTTCTTAAAACTATAAATGTCATAAATATTTTGTTTTAAATTTTTTTTTTTAAAAAAAATAGCATATATGTCATTTTAGTAAATTAAAGAAATATTAATTTTATTCTATCTTGAAATTTTTGAATGAAATCATAAATTTTCGAGGATTTCCGATAATTCGTTGATCATTGGGTTTTCCCTCAGATGGAGCTGAACCTGCATAAACATTTTAGTATGATTCCAATTTCTAACCATAAAAAATATTTTGATATGATTTAGATTTTGATACCATCTTTTAAATTAATAATCCATATAAAAAAAATATACCAACTTAGGTTTAAGGCTAGGAGAAGATTATTTTAATTTTCGAAAAATGCACTTAAGGTTTAAGAAAAAAAAAAAAAAAGAAAATATTATGAACAAGGAGTTGGTCTGGATGGGATGGTGAAGGAACCATAAAATTGAGATTTTTCAGGAGCGGACTTATGCTGGGAATCCTTTGCTCCGCCGGTTCATGTAGCCTCTGGCCTCTATTATTGAGTTTTTCCTAATAGAATATGGATGGTGACATTCTTGGAATATCACATCATAATGGAATCTTCCTTTCGGAGATTCCACAGTTCTTTCTACAACATCCTGAAATGAACTTACTCATTTTTTTATCTCAACGAGTTTGGTACTTTCAGTTATTTCTAACCCTTTTCGGTTACTCAAGAACTCCTCTAGTCTTGGAAATTTAATCACAAAGCTTCGTCTTCTTTTATCTGTTTATATGCGAGTTTAAGTTTTTCTAGGTTGGGAATGGGAAGATTAAGGTTCTCCTTTTTCTCTGTAATTATACTACTTCTTGAAATACTTCAAGAGACAACTGCTCACGGAGACCATCCTTTTTCAAGAATTGCTATACACAAAACAAGTTTTGCTCTTACTGATCTTGCTTATATTAAAGCATTTCCTCCAGTTCTTGGACTAAAGGTAAGCTATTTAGTATTTACTAGTGCTGTTTAGATTAAATTTAAATTCATGGAATTTAAATAGTGTTGTTTGTTTTTTTCAGGAAGAGAACTCAGAGCGGGTGACAGTAGAGTACAGTAATCCAATTCCATCAGTCGATGATTGGATTGGAGTATTTTCTCCTGCTAGTTTCAGGTATTATTTGATTTCTTAGGGCATGTTTGGTTTATACAAACTTGAAATGGAATGAAATTCTCCGTATAGAATTCCTTTTTTTTGTTCAAATCACAAGAAACCCAAAAGGATTTTTTATGATATATTTGTGTTCTAATAAGTTTAATTTCTAAGTATATATATCCATTCCCATTCCATTTACAAATTTTGTACAAAGATTTTCTTTTTGTTAGATACTGTACTGTTTGTCTAACTATATGCATACTTGAAAATTCAGTGCTTCTACCTGTCCGTCAGAAAATCCAAGAGTGTATCCTCCTCTATTATGTTCTGCACCTATAAAGGTTCATTCTGTTGCCTATTCTCAAGTGACATTTTTAGGTGGACTGTGTCTACTATATAAGCTGTAAACTAATCTTATCAAAGTGATACATGTCATTAAATTATAATAAAAAATTAAATTTTCACATTCACTTGAATGGTAAAAACCATAGATTTGTGATTATTAAATGTAGAATTCAGTTGACACTTAAGGGTATGTCTCACTTTGATAGGATTAGCCCACAACTTACATGGTAAACATAGTCTACATAGGATTTTTCTCCATTTCTCGATACATTTTTGTTCCTTAATTGGCTTGATTTTCCTTTCTTTACAATTATATTTATGATTGATGATAGAATTATCTTAAAATTTTGCAGTTTCAGTATGCCAATTACTCTAGTCCTAAGTATAAAGATTCAGGAAAAGGATCACTGAAGCTGCAACTGATCAACCAGAGATTGGACTTCTCTTTTGCATTATTTACCGGTGGTTTTTTAAATGTATGCTCTTGAGTTGTGTGAAAAATTTTGCCTATATTATTTTCTTTTTGGTAAATTATCTTTCAATTCTTAAGAAATGTAAATACAAATGAATAGTGTCTTTAAATTGCTTACTGGATAATTTTAAGATTGAAATTTTACATCCAGTCAGTTAATGTTTTTTTTTTTTGCACTATCTACTTAAATTCTTAGCTGTGATTCCTGGCTCTTTTGTCTCTTCTTAACCAGTCCATCTCTTTTACGGCACCTTCATTTGAAACTAACCATTATGGTGCATTATCAATTTCTTTCTACGTAAGGCCACTGCCTCTTATCAGTAAATTTCCCACATTTTCTTCGTATCAGATAGTTGGTGGAGAAATTAGATTATACATGTTCTGTCACATAATGTGTTTCTTTAATTTCTTAGAATTTGCCCATTGAAATTTCTCTGCCTTTGTAAATGCTGCATAGTGCTGTTACTGAAATCAATTATCAATTGCATTCTTCCATTATTGTTCACAAGCCACTTTCTGAGCTAAGTTTCTTAAGACCTAAGAGCAAATGTATAAGAAAGTATTTTCTTTTTATACAAAATGCAATTAATGTATTACATCCCTTCAGATAATTAGAAGAAATATGTGCTAAAAAATGATTTACGCAAAAGTTTCTGTGTGTGAAGTATGGTTCTTACGTCAACTGCAAAAATTATTGCAATACTTCATTGGTTCTTTTCTTTTCTTGGAATAACAGCCGAAGTTGGTAGCGGTGTCAAATACAGTTGCTTTCTCAAATCCGAATGCACCGGTCTATCCACGCTTAGCACAAGGAAGAACATGGAATGAAGTATTCCTTTTACCCCTGATAATTCTCAAAGCTTATTCATGTTATGCATTGAGAAAGTAATTCCCTTCCTGCATGAGTTGAAGATGAGCGTAACAAACATCATTGCATGACAATTTTCCTGTTTACATATGTTTGTTTCTGCATTAGCAGCATCAGGCTTCCTGGTCTTGGTTTTTTATTTTTATATTTTTTCCCAATGTTACTCATAGAGTTATTTTGGCCATTTTGTTCTGCAACATGAAATAATTCTTTCAGTGTGATACTCAGATGACTGTGACATGGACAAGTGGATATGGGATCAATGAAGCAGAACCTTTCGTTGAATGGGGTTCTAAAGGAGGTGATCCTACCCGTTCTCCAGCTGGAACACTTACTTTTGACCGTAATAGCATGTGCGGTAAGTTTGAGTCTTTTATGTTACTCATGCCATATATATATTCCAGTTAGGCTCAACGGCAGCATAAATTCTTTCTATCTTGTTTTCTACTTTTTGAATTTTCATAGTTCTACAGCATACTTCTCATATTAACTGATTATTAAAATCTCAAAGCAATTCTGCCCATGGACAGGTGCACCAGCGAGGACTGTGGGATGGCGTGATCCTGGATATATACACACTAGCTTTTTGAAGGATTTGTGGCCCAATGAAATGTATGTTATGTTTTACGCTAGCAATTAATCTTTGATTCCTGGTGTCAAATCTTTTATTATTATCATTTTACCATTTCTGGAATCTACAATAATTACTATGTTAGAAGAGATCGCCTTTTCTGTTAACAAAATAAACTTAATTGATAGTTTATTATTTTTTCTTTTGTAACTGCATAGACTAATTCAACAGCTTGTATTTGATCTTCACCATTTTTCTTCATTTGGTAAAAAAGTTTAAAATGTGATTTACTAATTTATCCTGTATGTATTATTATTATATGGTGGAAGACATTTATACCGTATCTGAAGGCTGCATGTGAAAGTTGCAAAAATTGTGGCACAGAACAAATCAGATTTTGGCATACAACCTAATCACATTGATTTTGTAATTTCTGAATTTCTTTCAAACTACGATACCCTTTTCACCAATTGAGTTTGACTACATTATCTTATAAGGTACAACTCAGGCTTTTATTTTTACGGGGACTAGGGTTATGATATGCTTCTTGCTGATTATGTAGGTATTCCTACAAGATGGGACATAGATTGTTCAATGGTACTTATATTTGGAGTCCAGAATATCAGTTTAGAGCATCTCCGTATCCTGGACAAAATTCTCTACAACGTGTAGTCATTTTTGGTGACATGGGAAAGGTTTGAACTTTCTTTGAAGTATTCCTCATTTTCCTTTGCTATGCTGATTAGGCAATTCAATAACATCTGAGAAACGCGTGTTAACTTTGATTATAAAGTATCTCATAGCTTGCTTAGGTAATTTACTTTTAGATCTGTTGTATTGTCATTACTATAAATCTACACCTAATTGGAAAGTGTCTTTTTTTTATTTATTTATTTAAATTTAAAAACAATGAGCTGCAGTCCAATTATCATATTGTGAACTATTTTATCTAACCTTACAGGGTGAAGTTGATCATTCTAGTGAATATAATGATTTTCAACCTGGCTCTCTAAACACCACTAAGCAGCTTATTGAAGAATTGAATAACATTGATATAGTATTCCACATTGGAGATATATGTTATGCAAATGGATACTTGTCACAATGGGATCAGTTTACTGCACAAATTGAGCCAATTGCATCAACCATCCCTTACATGATTGCCAGGTTTGGTTTTTAGTTGATTAGTGTATAGTCATGTACCCATTTATGAATTCAATCTGTCCTCACAGTGGCAACCATGAGCGAGACTGGCCGGGGACAGGATCCTTCTATGGGAACATGGATTCTGGGGGAGAGTGTGGTGTTTTGGCTGAGACCATGTTCTATGTCCCTGCAGAGAACAGGGCAAAATTCTGGTAAGAAAATTTGTTTTAGCCTTGTAATGTTGTTGTGTTGTTCATGCTTCATTTGTATTGCCATTATTTTTATCCTAATTTGATTCTTGAGGCTGGACTACAAAGGAGGTACTTTTCCTTCATTGTCAATCCCCAGTCCTTGGTGTGGATAGTTTGCGTTTTACTGGACTAGAAGGGTAGACTTAGTCCAGTTTGCAAAAATAGCTAATAATATCGCCTTACCGCGAAACCAAAATAGAAAAAAAAAAAAAAAAGGGATGAAAGTGTTTTCTAATATCCTATAACCTGGATAAGTGTTAATTAAAAAGATCTTTCTTCAGAAATAGTCACATTTCATATGTATGTATCTTAATGTACATCTTTTTGTTCCTTGATGCACTGTGAACTAACTATGGGCATGATCGTTCTCATTTACCAGGTACTCTACTGACTATGGCATGTTCCGATTCTGCATAGCTGATACAGAACATGATTGGAGAGAAGGAACAGAACAGTACAAGTTTATTGAGAAATGCCTAGCATCTGTGGATAGACAAAAGCAACCCTGGTTGATCTTTCTTGCACATCGAGTATTGGGTTATTCTTCTTGTATCACTTATGCTGCAGAAGGATCATTTGAGGAACCGATGGGAAGAGAAAGCCTTCAGAAACTCTGGCAGAAGTACAAGGTTGATATTGCCATATATGGTCATGTGCACAACTATGAAAGAACATGCCCTATATATCAGGTATTTGTGCAACTTTATGCTGCTTCATATGCATCATCTTCTTTGCTCCATTTTGAACTAATTTGAGAAAATAAATTATCGAGATATTTTCGTTGGCTACCAAGAAGCTTCAAACTGAAAACAAGGTGTGGATTCTCTGATATTGTTATACTAATAATTGAATATCAAATTTTCTGTTCCACAGAATATATGCACCAGTAAAGAGAAGCATTACTATAAGGGCAGCCTGAATGGGACAATACATGTGGTTGCTGGTGGTGCAGGAGCATTTCTTTCACCATATACTACACTCCAAACAGCATGGAGTTTGTATAAAGACTATGATCATGGATTTGTAAAACTTACTGCATTTGACCATTCCAACCTGTTGTTTGAGTACAAGAAGAGCAGAGATGGAAAGGTTTATGACTCTTTCAGGATATCCAGAGATTATAGGGATATATTGGCCTGCACTGTCGATAGTTGCTCGAGTACAACACTAGCATCTTGATTTGTTCATAAATTAAAAAGTATATATGTATATAAAAGAACTTGCATTTGCAAGTACTACGAACTTCAACCGTCTTCTTCTGTTTTTTTCTTTTGTTCTTTTTATCAACTAACTAACCTTTGAAAGACAATTTTCATGCAAAATGTGACGTTTACTTTAAAAAATAACTTCATATATCTCCGTTTTTTCTTTGTTTAAGTCCAGGAAATCACTGACAGAGATTCAAGAGAAATAATTTAAAAAGAAAAACATAATTTAGATTTAACAAGTTGGCATTTAGATGGGAAAGTGCCTTTAACCCTAAAGATGTTTTACATGATCTCCATACGAGTGTCCCCATATCGTTCGAGTACAAGACTAGTATTCTCGTTTTGGAATCTATGGCTGCCCTTTTGTCCGCTAAACTCAAGCGTATCTAACTTACCATTTGAAAATATTTAATCATTTAGAGCCATAATAGGAAAGGTATGCAAATTGGGAAAGGATGAGTAAGCCTTTCCATTCCAAGGCAAAGCTTATAAAAATATAAAAACAAACCTGACATGTATATATGTACATACAGAATAAAATAAAATAGGCTGCCAAAATCTTACAAGAAAATTAGTATATATAATTGTATTTCCATTTATCTTTGAACTGAAAAGTATCTCCTTTTCAATATAATAGGGTTATGATATTTTTTGCTGAACATTAATTGTTCTTGATTTGTTCATCCTCTCAATTTACACAGATCTTTATTGGATCTTTCATCCCTTTTATCAGCATCTAGCAAAAATGAGTTCCAGTCCTTGGTTGAACATTCTCCTTCTTCCCTTTTTAGTTGCCTCTCTCTTCATTAATCTAATGATTGATAATGAAATCCAAGAGAAGATCAATTATGTTTGTCGCCAAATGGAGGAATTTGGCTTTTGCAACCAAACATTCAATGAAAACTTGAAAAACACAACAACAGGCTATGTGGGTTTGACCCAGATAACAATAGAGCAAGCTATAACCAATTCGACAAACACACATGCGTTTATTCAGCAACTTCTGGAGAATGCAACTTCTGAACCATTGAGAAATGCTCTTACAGAATGTCAAAATGCTTATACTACAGTGGTGCAATCTTTCCATGAAGCTATGAAATATTTCAAACAAAAAGAATATAATAGTATGGTTCAATCTGAAATGGTAGCACCCAGGGCACAAAGCGATTGCTCTTCAAGATTTAGTATCTCTCAATACCCTAAAAACCCTTTGGCCGATAGGAATAGAGAAATGAGGATCATTATTGCTATGGCTGTAGTCACAGGACATCAGCTTGACGTTTGTACTAATCAGAACTGATTAGTTTTTATCTCACTTTTTCTTAGCTTGGCCAATTCCTTGTAGAACCTTAAATTTTTGCTTGTATGAGGATCATAATTTAGTGATTAATCTTGTTTGTTTGCTTGTTTAATTTTAATATCAGTTGTTATTTGTTCGTGGGTCTTCTGATAACCACTGGTCTGCTATTTCTTATCATGGCTATCTCTTATCATGTTCCTATAACTCAAATGTCTATGTCTTGGATTTACAGGTGAAACATTTTGTTATCTGTTCTTGATGATTTCATTTAATGAATTTACTATTTTTAGCTTTTTTTTAAAAAAAAAATAACGTTCTCTATGACTTTTTCATATCATGAAATACTAATAGAGACTAGACTCGTCAATTTTGTTTTACAATTAATTTATTACACGTTGATTGTCCCTATTTAAAGATATCAAATGGTTAAATAAATATATTAATTTACTAATATATACCATTTATTGATTAATTAACATAAAAATTTTGAGATATTAGAGTAAAACTAATAATCATAGTTATGAAATTATATGTTTATAATAATTGTTTCACTAGTAAAAGATATCAATTTTAATCCTCAACATTAGTAATTTTGCTCTCTAATGCTGCATGATGAGCAGTTGAATATGTTATGGCTGTGATTTGTGAACACTCAAATCCTGCATTCACCTTCTTAAATTTTAGATGATGCCAATAGTACAATAGCGTTTCATTTTGTTACAGATCTCCGGTTAATGTATGTAAAAATTTTGTTATTACTTTCCCGCATTTTTTATGTTTTATACAGGTTTTTTTGTCATGAGTTGATGCATGCAAATATGTTTCTATCTCCCGAATTGAATCTCTGACATTCTTTTTCTTATTTTAGTTCTCTCTCTCTTCACTTATCCCATGAGTCATAATCAAATTCAAGAGGAGATCAATTATTTTTGTCGCTAAAATGGAGGAATTTGGCTTTTGCAACTAAACATTCAATCAAAACTTGAAAAACATGATAATAGACAGACTATGTTAGTTATGATCATATCCTTAATACTCTCCAAGCTTGCTAGCAATACCGATCATCTCACTTTCTCTTTCAATCCAAATATAAATCTTAATTCTATTTATTTCACATTTTCAATCTATGTTTTAAGTCATGGGATTGCAATTTCTTAATCCATGACTAGATATATATATATATATATATATATATATATATATATATATATATTTTGAAGGGATATGATTTTTTTTTTTAATTTTAAAAGGGTACTGGCTAAATTCGTAGTTGATCCGAAAAAATTTATAATTAAACTTTTGATAATTATATATTATGAATGCAAAGAACTATACATTTTATGTACAATCTATATTTATGACCAATTGAAAATTTTTGGCTTAAAATATATATAAACTTTCTATAATTTGATACGAATATATTATATTAAACAAATGTATATAGATAATTAAGCGTTTTAAAATTTAATTTCTAATGGGAGACTTAGAGTAGGATGAAATTATTGGAATAATATTAGTAATAAAATTAAATTTTTTTTTATTAGAATAGGAATAAATAATCCTTTCCTATTACTAATAGGATTAAAATTTCCTAATGAGCAGTGGTCTAAATAATCCTTTCCTGATTAGGATAGTACTAAATCAACCGACAAATACCCTTATACTATATATACAATACCTACAGATAGATACATCATCGAACTCTATTGTAAAAAAAGAAAAAACAGTTATGGAGTCGTCATCTAAGAGGAGAAAGTTGATGTCAGTTCAAGAACTCGCAAAAGGTATTAGATACAGTGACCCTCTTTCGACCGGGTGGAAGTCTCCGCTTCATCTACGAACAATGTCTACTGCAAAGCGAAACGCAATTCGACAAAGT
>CANUEP010142107.1:0-31685 GCA_947857235.1 Jatropha podagrica | reverse complement strand
ATTTTTTTTTTTTTTTTAATTTCGGTTTATTTTTCTGCGAGTTAATCATATTTTTTTGTCTTTTTTTTCCATTTAGATGTCAGAAGGGAAAATGTTATTGATTATCTAAATTTTTAATTTTTATTTACATTTTGCTATCTTCTAATGATGTGAACAATCAAAAGCTACACTATGATCGAGTGAGATTCACTTTTACGTAATTGGACGCTTATTTGAATTAATATTTAATCCATGTCATCAAGATAATATGGCAAATACCTTGAAATGATCATGCTAATCTCATTTAATTGAGCTGAAAACTCTAAGTCACCTTAATTTTCTCTATCTCCTTTCTCTTTCTCTGAATTAGCAATCAAAATGATGTCGCTTTTGCTACGAGGAAAAAAATCTCAATCTCTCATATTCCTCTCTCTTAGCTCGCTCGCTCGCTCTTTGTCTATCTCTCTCTCTCTCTCTCTCTCTCTCTGCATTTTTCCTTACTCTACCGATCTGTCTCTCTAACTCTCTCGTTCTTTGCGATTCATGTCTAGTCTCTCTGGCTTCCTCAACTTTCCCAGCAACCAAATACTTCAAAGAAAAAAGATGCAACAAAATATAAAAATAGAAAACTAAACAAGAGCTTAATTATACAGTTGAAGTAAAGATGCTCTCATTCTATACAAATGTTTTTCATTGTAAGATTATATATTTATCTTTCTCACTGTCATCACCATTTCCATCACCACTGTCAATGTCGGCAATATATTATATAATAATCTTATACAAAATAAAAAATAAAATGAAATGAAAAATATATTTGCTCAACATAAAGGATTTGCAAAACAAACATTCTAGGTGCTGTGATAGAAAAGAGCTGCAATAACTTTGGCTCCAGTTTTCTCAGTAGAGTTGCTGATCACGGATGCAAGTGAAAGCCTTTATCTTTGATTGCTTTCTCTCTCTATTTGCTATAGTATCTAATACTTACAATTTGCACTATTATTCTTGTGAATATGTTGGAATTACTCAAGGGAGGATCAAATTTGGATTGGGAATTGAGACACAGTGGCAAAAAAGAAAAAGAAAAAAGGAAAATAAGGAAGCTTAGTGAAATAACTGAAAATTTTAATTTTAAAAATTATTTATTTAAATTTTAATATTAAAAATTTTAGTCAATAAATTTTAGGCCATATAATATTTAATTTGACTCGTAAATTAGTTTAGTTTGCCGAAAATCGATTGAAAATCGAGTTGATTTAGTAAAGTGGATCAAATTGATTCGAGTCAAACCGGAATGGTGCATGAGTCTTCTAGAAACGCTAATAATATTTTTTTCATTTTCTTTCTTCCTCCTCTCTAGCGACAATTACCTCCAGCGGGCCACCAGTCGTGTGCCACCAGCCACAGCAGCTTCCTCCATCGTCTGTGTCGCGCACCGCCTGTACCCAGCAAGCTCCACGGTTCGCGCCGCCTCAGAGCTCCAGCGGCACCTCGGCGCGACAGTAGCAGAGCCCAGCTGCTGCTCTCTCCTCCGCAAGACCACCAGCCATTGCAAGTCGCCGTTCAGCAGGCTTCAGCACCGTTGTTCCTCCTCCGAGCAGCCTGTTCCAGTGAGCTCCAGCAGTTGTGACTCTATTTCAGCCACCGACCTCGTGATTCAAGCTCCGATCTGTAAATTTTGGGATTATTTACATGATTGAGAGCATTAAAAATATCCCTAGAATTTTTAGTTGATTTCCTCAATTTTGATGTGTAAAAAAATTGGTTTATAGTTGAATATTGATTTATTAATTGGGGTATTGAATATATATTTGAATTAGTAGTTGATTAATTAAAAATAAATTATAGGTTAGAGAATAAAATTTATAGTATAATATTTTTATAATAAAATTAAGGAATTTAATTAGTTGGGTCGTTGAAATTGAAAAATAATTTTATTAAGATTATGAATATTAGTCTAGGTAGACAGGACGTAATTAATAAGAATAATTTGGACTATTAGCCGAACTAATTAAGAATTTGGTGTTAGTTATTGTAACATAAATATAAAAGGTATTTTGGAGACAGATTAATATTACATTATACTTTAATAGTGAAATCGTTAATATAATTGATTTGAATTAAAGCATTTAAGCTAAAGATTAAATAAGAGAGAAATACGTTATTAAGGAATTATTGATGCTTAATTTATAAATAGAAATACGAATATATTCTCAAAGTTATTAGAATTAATGAATTAAGTAATTCGATATAGAGACGTATCACGTGGTTATTAAGGATCAATTAAAATGAATAAATTAAATAGTTATTGAATATTTGGAGACTATAATTAAGTTAAATAAGAAAAAGATCAATGGTAAAATAATTATATTTATTTAAAATAAAAATATTATTGGTTTATATTATGTTGGTAGTGAATTTGGATTATTTTAAAGATTGTGACGAGAAATCGAATTGATTGATGTTTAGCAGTTAAGTAGTGCTGAATTTAGACAGGATTTAATAGAGAGGATAGAACACAGTTGTTAGATTAATTCTCTATTTATTATTTTAAATTGAATAGTTATGTGATAAGTTCTTTTATATTTTTAAATTTCTAGATCATCTGAGTTCACCCACTGCCTCTCCAGACTAGAATCGGAATTAAAATTTAAATATCTTATAATCACTGTTAATAATAATAAATGATATATGACATGCATTTTCATGTCATCATAATTTATTTAGTATATCATTACGAACATATATATATATAATGATTTATCTTATGAATTTCGATTGTATGGATTGTTGATGAATTGCCTTGATGAGTGGAGTTAGGATAAAGTGGGTCATTATGAGTTTGTGACAGCAGTCTAGGACCATCAGTCATGTATTGTGAAAGCGGTCTGGGATCGTCGGCCTTGTATTGTGAAAGCGGTCTGGGACCGTCGGCCATTTATGAGAAAATTTAGTGCCCTGTGTGCATCTAATGATGTATAATTATGTAATATGAATGACCACAGGTTGATCTCCTGATAGTATGGAAAGAAAAGTGAACAAAAAATATATATATAATATAAAATGGCTGGTCAAACGAGAATTGGACCAGTCGATCAGATATGGGAATCGGCTCCCTAGTGCACACATATGAGAAGGTGAGTCATGTGAGAGGACAACTCATCAATGGCTTAGGTGACGTCACAGACTAATTTTCATGTGATTGATTGTTTGAAGATGAAATAATTGTGGATGTTGATGCTGTGACATATGCATGATTGATAGTGTGATAAATTCTATGACTAGAGATGCATTTTACGTAATTGATTGGTCATGCATTATTTATTATTATTTACTGAGTTTAGTGAAACTCACCCTCCCCTTCTATAAACTTTTTCAGGAAATAGATGTACCACTAGTTCATAAAGAATCTGCTTCTTTCTCCGCAAAAATACAGTATTTAATACCAGCTTTGAAAATGTTAGTATATAAATCATGTGAGACGTTTGAATATTATGAGTATTTTTATTTGGTTCCGCAGTTAGAATAATATATTGATATTTGGATATGTAAAAATTATTATGAGCTGATAAACAACCTGAGGAGTACTTTCTGAAACTTGGAGAAATTATGATAGGAAAAGTTTGACCATATTATGACCGATGAATTTTACATAAAATGTATTTTAATTTAATGAGTATAAGCCTGAGCTGTGAATCAAATGTGATATTGAAGTTGTGCCAAAAATATTACCGATGGATCGTTGGACTACATAATAATATGGATTTACTATTTTCAAAGTCAGATATTAATAGAAATAGATTTTTAAATAATTTAGACTTACTATGGGCCTCGGAGGCCTTAAACTTATCTAAGTTGTAGTGCCGATTTGACCGACGGTTTTGGATCGTGACACTTAGGATTTATAGTTCAATTAAATGAGATGAGGATTATTTCAAGGCATTGCCATAGTGACATGATGATGTGGATTAAATGTCATTTCAAATAGGCTTCTAACTGGAAAAAGTGGATCCCACTCAATCTCGTTGTATTTTTCAGTTGTCCACCTTATTAGGGGACGCCAAAATAAAAGAAAATTAAAAATTCAGACAATCAATTGATCGCATTTTTTATTCAGACACCAAAATAAAAAAAAAAAGTGATAAGTTCAGATACCAAAAATGTAATTAACCATTTTCCTGAAGTGGAATTCATGCCATTATGGAACTTCTTTTTAGTATTGCTAGTTTTCTCGATTATAAATCTTTAGTTGATTTTTAGTAATTCGTAAATAAATATAGTATAATTTTTATATATCTAATTTTTTTATATAAGAATAAAATTCAATTTGTTCTTTGAATTTAAAAGCAATATTCAGTTTGTCCAACAATTAATTTTTTGTACAATTTACCTCTCAACTTGCATCAAAAGAATAAAATACTCAATTTTTCATAATGATATATTTAATTATTTTAAAATTTTAAAACTAATAAAGAAAAATTATTTAAAGATAGAACACTAATTATAAAAAAATTACAGTGTTTTATTTTCTATTGTAAAAGTAGTTAAACAAAATATTTGATTTAAAAAAAATTATAGAATTAAAAAATATTTGATTATACAAATATATGGTTTTAAATTTTTTATTATATTTTGTTTAATTATTTCATAATTGTATTTAATCTAAATGAGATATTTCATTATTTTTTAGTTATAGTTTGATTCAAATTAAAATTCTTTTGAGTAATAAATAGGCGTTTTGTTTTTTTTTATAAGTTTGGGCGGTAAATTATATAAAAAATTGATTTTTGAGCAAATTGAATATTGCTTCCAAGTTTGCGGGCAAAATATAAAAATATAAATATATACAATTTTTTATTATAAATTATAATATTAATAATTTATCTGTTTGTAGATGTGAATAGGAGGGAAATAATGAGAATTTTTATGTCGCCCTTAGTAAAATTTAAAATATTCTTTATGTGTGTGAGAATATGAGAGGAGTACTGAGATTTTCGATATTATCTTAATAAAATTTGGAATATTCTACAATAGCTTTAGTCGTAAACAATTCAAAATTTTCATTTTATACTAACGAATATTGAGATGAGTGGTTCGACACTCTTATTCCTTAAATAAATAGAGCGAATAATCATTTTCATAGGTCAACCCAATGCAAGCGGGATTTATTTATGACTCAATAGGCTTGGGATACCCGTGGTTAAAACAAAAAAATTATATTTTATTATTCTTTGATGTAATCTTTTTTATTAATTAATGAATTTATTTATTTATTTTAAATTTACAATTTAAACAAATAGAGAAATAAAATTACATCCTATAATAATATTTTATTTGTATTGATTTGACTATAATCTTTTTTTCTTTTTACCTATCAACATTTTATTATTTGATTGAATGTAATTTTTAGAAATTATTTTTTAAATAAATATATATAGATAATAAAAAATAAAAAAATATAGTTTTTTTATGGTTGTAGAGAAAATTGAGGATTTATTTTGTGAAGATAGAGCGTTTCTTTTATATAATCTTTTTTTTTATTATTAATGAGCTTATTTATTTATTTTTAATTTCCAATTTGTGAAAAAAGAGAAACAAAATTACATCTTGTAACATTATTTGCTTTGTAATTTTTATTTATTGATTTGGCTATAATCTTTTTTTTTGTCTATTAATATTTAATTATTTGATTGAATATAATTTTTAAAAATTAATTTTTGAATAAATACATATAGATAATAAAAAAGAAAAAAATTATAATTTTCTTTTTCTATATGATCGTGGAAAAAAAATTGAAGGTTTATTTGGCAATGATAGAATATTTTTTTATATAATTTTTTATTAAATAATAAACTTATTTATTTATTTTAATTTATTTAAATAGAAAAATAAAATTAGATCCTTAGCTTTATTTACTTTGTAATTTTCATTTACTAACTTGTGTATGATCTTCTTTTTTTTTAACATCAAATTTTATTAAATTATAATATTCTTGGTTAAAGAAGATGTTGACTTTTGAAATTCAAATTGGTGGTTTTTTTAATATAATTTTTTTCTTGTTATATGTTGAGTTCTAAAAAGAGTTATATTCTTAATAATAATTTTTTTTTTATTTTTTATTTTCTTTTTTCGTTACTGAATTATTTTGTAACTACCATCATTTTAATTTAGTAAGAGATTTATATTTTCCATGCGATAAATATATGGCTTTTTAATGATTGAATATTTTTTATTTTCTTCATATTTTTCTATTGTATTCTAAATCTATTTAATTCGAAAGAAAATAGTATTTATACAACTGGAAAAAAAAAACTAAAATTATGTATTTTTGTTTTTTTGGGATTTTAGAATTTTATGTGTATATACATATATTCTTTTCTCTATGCACTACGTAAATAATACTATCGCTATAGCCAAAGTAATTATCATTATCAAATTCAGATTATTTACTCATTTTTTTCTTTATCCAGTAGTAAAAAATAATTTATTTTATTTTTTATTAGAGTTGTATATAGATATTGATTTAGAGTTGAGGGCATAAGGTTGAAAATTGAGTGATGATTTAATTTATGACTTGTTTTCTTTTTTGCTACTTATTAAGATTTTAAGAATATATATTTATAAATTAGGAACTGAAGGCTTAGGTCTAGAGATTATATTTAATTTTATTTTTAGGCTACTTCATTATAAAAAAAATAGAAATAAGTGCATAAAAAATAGCATTACAACTCGTACGATAAAGTTTAATATAAATTAAATGATTGTGTTTATTTTAATATAAATAGAAATTTATGCTTTATTATAATATGAATTAAAAAAAATTAAAAGAGTACAAATATATAATACGCATAGTCAATGTGCAAGACATGTCATAAAAAAATATTAGATTTACTAAAAATCTAAGAGTTTCAACAAAATAAAAAAGTATTTTATAAAATAAAAAAATTTCTCAAGATAAAGACTAATTTAATTTATATTCATTGAAAGGATCGAAAGGTCAAAACAATATTGCAGGCTACACAAGAAGAGTAGCCTTCCCTAAATTCACAAAATTGGTGAAAATACTTAGGAATAAAATTCAAAATCCCTCACTTTTTATATAAATGAAAAGACCAACCAAACCACACTTAATTGACAAGATTAAAATTTGACTATTGAATTTATTTATAGATATTATTTATTACAAATAGATAGATATTATAATAATTAATATATTAATTATTATTATTATTATTATAGGATATCATTTATAATTTTACGATTTTTTTCTTTTTTTATTTTTGCTAAACTCTATATGCATATAATTAATTTTATGATTATTTTTTGAGAAATTTTTTTTTCAACATATTATATGATTTATCGATATAATGTGTTATGTCATAATCTTATATCTATCTACCTACCTAATCCTGAAACCAAAAAGAATTTTACGAAGTTAACGTGAAACTCCTATATTTAATTATTGTCTTTTATCTTTTTTTATAAATTTTATAAATTTTAATAATTTTTCAACATTTCTATTTTTATATCTATATATACCTATATCTAAAATTTTAAACTTTGAATAATTAAAACTTTAGAAGTTTTGAATTTAGAACTTTAAAAATTTTTGAATTTTTTCTTATCAATATACTTATATATATACCTCTTTCAATGATTATTTTTTACAATAGTTTTCTTTTTAATTTTTATCATTTCTTTCAATTAATTTATTTTAATTTTATAAATTTTTTTTATTTTTCAGATTTTAATTAGCAAAAGATGACAAGCACAACTTCAATCCATATACACTACCGCATCTTTTTCTCCAACTATAGTAATGTTAGTTTAATTCTTTGATTTTTTCTTCTTTTTTTTCATAATTTTTTAATTTTATGAAATGATATGTATATAAAAAGAAATATATGCAGAAAGAAGCGGATATAGAGTAAAGATAAGAGTAAAAAATGATTGATATTAATTAAATCTCATTATTTTGATAACTTATTTTTTATCTTAGTATAGTTAGTTTTAAGATGTTGAGTATGTATGTTATAAATTTTTTTCAATTTATTTATGTAATTTTTATGCATATGAACGAAACGTCAGTTTTTATTTTTATTATTATTATTATTTTACTCTTTCTTTTATTTGTTCTATTTGTTTTGCTTCTAGGTAGGAGATTAAAGAGAAATTTAAACATTAAATTTAACAAATAGATTTAAAATAACAAAGAAAGTTAATAAGATAATATCTGATAAATTAAAAAAATAAATACATTTAATCAATTAAAAATATAAGATACTTAATATTCTTATAATTTAAATGTTAATTTTATTATCTAAATATTAAAAAATTATATATAACGATCATATTTTCAAATTAATATTCATTTACGATAATTATTTATATCTATATTCAATTTTGAAACTTTTTATTAGATCATTTAAGATATTTTTTTAAATTTAAAAATTAGTACTTATTTAAAATAATTATTTATATTCATATTTGAATTTTTTCTTAAGTTTTAGATTCAACTATTTAATTTTTTTCCATCTATTTACAATAGTTATATATATATATATATATATATATATATATATATATTTTTTTTTTTTTATTATTATGTTATCCTTATTTGCAAAAATTATATATATCTATATATAATGTGGTTACTCTATTTTTTTATATAAATATTTATTTTATATGTATAATTTTTTTAATATAATGTATGATAAAATAATAAAACAATCCGCGTTAGTGCGGGCTTTTACCTAGTTTTATATATATTTTTATCAAATATTATATTTTTATTTTATACCAAGCAATAAATCTTATAATATATTTCTTACTAAATGATAATAAATAATAATAAAATATATAAAAGAGTAATATATAAATATATATGAATATTGAAGAATATTAGATTCCTAAATAAATTTTAAATGACAGATAACATAGGATTCTCATTATCCTTATTCAAATATAATTATTCCTTTTCTAAGATATATATCCCCGTTAATTCTAATAAAAGGGGAGTCTAATTTTTAAATTCTCTCAATTCTCAATTCTAATAGTTAATAAATGATAGGCTGAGTGTAGAACACACCTTCCACTGTTTCTCAAACTCAAGAGTGATTGATTCATCACCTTATTGAATGAAGTTGCCTTCATTTTTGCTCGCAAGCAGTTTTGACATCAAATTCCATTGCTTTTAATTATTCGTTTTCCTAACCACTACTATTGGATTATTACTGCGTTGGATGATTAATCAAACTCCTTTTACTACAATTTAGCATTGAAATTATTCATTGGCACTAAAACATAATAACTCTTTTCTGTAAGAAAAAAATCTCATAAGTTCTTTTATTTTTATTCAAATTGATGCGTCTATTTCTTTGATCCTTATATGACTTATTTTTAATATTTTTACATGTTCATAGATATAAGCTTGGAATTTACTTGACTTATATTTTCTATTTGATATATATATATATAATGGGAAAAACCTTAAATCGTCATCCTTTTTATAATTGATATTTAGTCTCTTACTTAGAACCAAGTTACCTATTAACTTTGCAGATGGCAGTGGTCCTATAACCCCATAAAGCATACTGCAATTTATTTGCCCAATCACGGTAATTCTCAACCATTTTCCTCAATATCTTCTTGATATTCTTGTTTGCAGCTTCCACTGCCCCATTCACCTGTGGACAGTATGGTGAAAAATCATAATGCTCAATTCTATATTTTGCTAACAACCTTTTCACTTTTGTTTAAAACTGAACTCAATTTTCTGTCACTACTTGATGGGGGACCCCATATCTATAATATCTATCCCCAAGCGACAAATGGCTATGGCAAAATAGAATGACGTAATTCTAATGGTGGAACATGACTCAAGTTTCCCTGAATCTGACACTAGAGGCACCTTTTCACAAAAGAAATACAATCCCTTTTTATTATCAACTAGAAGAATTTTTGCCTGAGAATCTTCTTTACTAGAGCTTTTCCACTCATATGGGTACTGCAAATTCCTGTGTGGATTTGTTCCATTATTTTCTCAGCCTCTTTCCTCGATACACATCTTAACAATACCCCATCTGACATTCTCTTATAAAGCTAACCATCTGACACTGGAAATTGTAATGCCAAGCGTTTTAAAGTTTGTTTGTCATCTTTAGTTGCCGAATCAGGATACACTCTCTTAATCATCCACTATAGAATATCTTGAAACAATGACTAGTCCTCTTTCTTTATATCTATGATCCTTTCTCCTTCATAACACGGGATGCTACCTGAAGACATTAGAAAAGGCTTCTTAGGTATAGATGATATCTCTTCCCATGCCGATGTTAAGTTCGCCAAAGCATATGGAACTCTATTATTCACTATGCTAGTGTGTGTGGAGGTTACTCTTCTAAAGTTTTGAATAAGAACATGTAGATAGTCAATGTATGGCTTCAACCTGGCTTCCTTTACTTCTTAATTTCTATTAGCATGCTCGATTACCAACTTAGAATCGCCAATGACTTTAACTTCTTCTGCTTTGACGACAATCAAAGCTTCTAATCCAAATAAACAAGCCTCATATTCTCCCGTGTTATTTGTAACTACAAATCATAACCTCTTTAACATTGAGATAACTTCACCTAGTGGAGATTCTACAAGACGCTTACTCTAGATCCCTTACTATGAACTGATCCGTCGAAGTATAGCTTCCATCCTTTTCTTTCTATTAAGTTCAAGTATTTATCAAGAAAATCGATTTCCCACTATTTATTATTTTCTACTGGATGTGCTACTATAAAATCTACAACCGCTCGTCCTTCGACGATCTTCTTCGTAGTATATTCAATGTCGAACTCAGATAATAGGATTAACCATCTTGCAAGTTTTCCCACTAGTGCTGGTGTTCTATATAGACATTTGACCAGATCCATTTTAAAAACTGTTATGACTTTGTATGACTACAAGTAGTGGTGAATTTTTTTACTTGCTCAGACCATTGCTAAATGGCCTCTTTTAATCATTTTTATTTCTGCTCATTCCAAAGAAGCTTCTTGCTCAAGTAATAAATTGCCTTCTGAACACATGCTTCATCAGCTTGTACTAACCTGACAACAATTCCAACATTTTCCACTATCAGGTATAAGATTAATAGATTCCTTGGTTTTGATGGGCATAAAACTAAGGGACTTTATAGATAGTCCTTGATCTTATCTAAAGCTATTTGGCAATGATTATCAAAGTTGACTGGTTGATCTTATCTTCATAGTTTGAAAATTAGATCACATACAATAGACAACTTTGATATGAACCTGTGTAAATACTTTTCTTTTACACTTGGATATTCAAGGCAAAGTCTAGGAACCACTCAAACTAGACCTAAATCGAACTAACCAAAATCAATGCAAAATAGACAAGAAAATCATATTATTTCAACCATAATTCTCTCTAATGTGCAGTTTCAAGACAAAGCTAGGACCATCAGAAACTATACTGAAAAAGCTTTCTAATAGTATCTTACTACCAAAATTAGAGTTGAAATGGGCCTCAAACTAATCAAATCACTCAGAAAGGGCCAAACTAAACTAGAATCATAGTGCAGGAGGAGCCGGCTAGGCTTGGTCGATGGTGAGCTTCAATTGGCCACGGGCAATGGCCGCTGTCTGACCAACACTAGCTTCAATTGATAGTCTTTACTTCTACTAGTCTTTTAGTCCAGTATGGGTTTTCACTTAAGTGGAAAACCATAATAGTTTAAGGGTTTTGATACCCATTTTGGAGACTATCAAGGCTTCCTCAAGTTGAAGTTTTAGACCCATGTTGGAGCTCAAAACTGAAGCTTTGAGACAAAAAAGTTGTACCTCCATCACCATCACGATATTGAAAAAGCATACGTTAAGAGGAAGGCCCCACATCCTTTTTGATTTTTTAATGCTTTACTTTAATGAGGTTAGATTTAATATTTAGTTAGGTTAGATTTAATATTTAATTAGGTTAATTAAAATGCTTACTTTAGTTTAGTTTAGTTAAATACCTAGATTATTTTAATTAAATTCTTAGCTTATATTTAGTATTTAAATGTGTAGTTTAGTTTAGCTTAATTTAATGCCTAACCAGAATTAATTAAATTTAATGTTAATTAGCTTAGATTAAGTGTATGATTATTTAGAATTAAATTAAATATTTGCATGACACTTAGAATTAATTAATTAAGTACATAGTGAATTTTAATTAATTGCATAGGATTAATTAGATTAATTTAGTACTTGATTCAAATAAGTTGTATGACCCTTAGAATTAATTAATTAGGTTAGAATTAATCAAATAGCATAGAATTAATTAATTAGACTCAATTCAATGTTTTATTAGCTTAGAATTAATTAGATGCATGATTAGGAGTAACTGTAGAACCTAATTAACCTAGATTTAATTAAGTTGCATGATCACTTAGCATAGGATTAATTATTTGTTTTCTTAACTTAGAAAATAAATAATGCCATGATTAATTAGGCTTTTTTCAAAAATGTATATTTAGCTTAGTTTAAATGAATGCTAATACTTAGAATGTTTAAATTAGTCTTTTAAATCATATACTTAGAATTATTTTCTTGAATTTAAGCATCTTTTTCTCCACACTTAGCAAATAAATTAGGAACCACACCTATGCATTAAAATTTTATTAAGCATGACCTTGGACATTTCATATTTATTGCTTTTTTGTAATTGCCTTCAATGTGAGACTTTAACCTTTTGAATGGTATAAATATGACTTAGATGAATGAATATGATTGCTTGTTTCCTTTTCTTTCTTATGAATCGTTATATTGCTTTTTTCTTGAAACTTTTGGTAACAAAAACCAAATGAACAATTTTCTCACAATAGGCGACTAAGGCCTTTTTTCAAAACCTTTGGTAACTAAAGCTAAAACATTTCACTTTTCAATCAACTTAGCAACTAAAGCCATATTTTCAATCAACTTGGCGACTAAAGCTATATTTTCAATCAATCGGCAACTAAAGCCAACTTTCAATCAAAACACACACACACACACACACACAAAAAAAAAAATACACTTTTGCATAATTAAAATCTCCATTTTACAAGGGGAAGAATTGCTTGGTCGTGATTCCTACTCAATGGGATAAGCAGGTAGATTCGACTACTAAAACTCGAATTGCAAACTAAAAATCCACAAAAATCCTTTTTTGTCCCTTTTTCTTTTCATGCTTCATTTGATTTTTTTTTGTTTCTTTCAATTGGGAGACTTGTGATTGTCCTATATGGGGCTAGAGGCAATACTCATTTCAATGTGTCACTTTTCTTTCTTTTGTTAATGTTTGCTTTATTCTAATTTCAAAAAATGTGTGGTCATCCTAGAATCTCCTTAAAGGGGCTAGAGATGATATTCCCTTTTATTTAGCTTAATTCATTTAAATATTAATTTTTAGTCTTTTATTGGGAGACGCATGGCCATTCTAAAATTCTTTAAATGATGCTAGAAATGACACTCCCTTTTATTCTTTTATTGCTTTATTTATTATTTACTTTAAATTGCTTTCTTATTATGCGATGTATTTATCCATCTTTAAATTGTTTTTATTCGACGAAGCATTAACACTTAGGTTAATTAATTGATTATTTTAAAATAAAAAATCTAGTCCTCGAATCCTCCTTGATTTTGATAATTAGTGATTTTATCCATTTGGACGAATGTTTGAAGTCAAACCTAGGGTTTTTAGTAGATTTCCCGCAAAATAAGAAAAATATAAGTGGCGACTCCTTTTCAAAGAAAGCAGTAAGATTAAATAAGCTTTCGCACCATGACCTAACTCAATATGAGCGTTTCGATTCCATTTTTAGCGAATTAGACAAGGTGCTCAACTAAGGGCCTCATAACTTGGCGACTCCACTGGGAAGTTAAAATTTTTTTAACAAAGTGGAATACTAATTGGTTTAGAAAATAAGATAAAGTTATTTCCAAAAAACTCTTTTAAGTTAGCCTATCTTTTAATGCTTTATCCTTCATGCATCATTCCATTTGCATTCAAGCCATATAACGAAAATAAGATGAACTTCTAGGATATGAGTAGTGTCGTTCCAACAACTCTCCTTGAGGCTGTTGGATCGGTTGCAAAATTAACTAACCAGCGATGAATCCTTAAGATCTTTTCAAGTGTAACGAGTATGCCTAAACCATTTGACCTATGTGCAACTTTTTGTTACACATATGGTTAGGTATATCGTTACTCTAATGTGATGGGACCCTTTTAACTAAACCACGTTGCACCATACAACTTGTGGATCAAGAGTCTATTGAGAACTCAGAATCACCAATTATACCCCAGAGCCTTGATTCGTAGACACCTATGAAGATGTGAACCTGATTTGTGTAACTTTTTCCATGAAGGGAGCCATGTCTAGGACACTTGTGAACAATCAACTAGATTTGATCAAGGAACAATTTACTATCGCCCTAAAGAGGTAAGAAAATGCTTTCAAGCTCATCCTCGCGGAAGAAAGAAAGGCCACTCAAGCTTTGAAATTGGACATCAGTAAGTCAAACCTTTTAGACCTAATAAGAAATGCTTCTAGGCAAGAAGGCCCATCCTAGCCCAATTCATCACAAGCTACTCTGCCACCACCTCCTAGTTCATCGCCTCCTAGTACTACTCTTCACTCCAGACTAAGGAAAGTAAGAAGATGCTAGAAAAATGGAAGTTATGAAAAGAACCCTACATGCCTTGAAAACCCATAAGGTGGTAATTGATGTGGACTCACTGACTTTGTTTCCCAAGGCAAGGCTTCCACCTAAGTTCAAGATGCCACATCTAGATAAGTTTGATAACACTACTTGCCCAAAAATCCATTTGAAGATGTATGTTGGTGCTCTTGACCCTTTTGGAGTAAGCCATGGGTGCCTTGCTTAATTATTCCAATAATCCCTAACCGGAGCTACCTTTAGATGGTTATGAGTTTGATAAGTCATACAAGAGGAGTTGGGAAGAACTATGTAATGCCTTTAATAATCAATACCATTACAATGTTGAAGTGGATGTGTTTAGGAGAGACTTGGAAACCACCAAGCAAGAACCTAAGGAGCCCTTCTCCACATTCATTATGAGGTGGAGGACCAAAGTCGCTCAAATGGTGAATCGCTTGAACAAACAAGACTAGATTGATATGGTGATAAAGAACCTTCTCCCTATTTACCAAAGTCACTTAGAGATTCAGTATCTCCCTAGCTTCTAAGTCCTCATCTCCATTGCCACTAAGGTTGAAGACTTGGTCCAATTAGGAAAATTAAGGTTGAGTCTGCTATGACCTGCTTTTAGAAAGGACCTAACTGTACTCCTCAATAGGTGGACAAAAAAAGTGGAGAAATCTTTCATATCACAACTCAAACACAATTGAGGTTGGAAAGGGAAAGGTCAAATCGAAGAAGAGAGTTCACTAACCTAGGGGTACCCCTTGCCATGATTTATAAAAAGACCCTTAAACAAAACTTGATGAAGCCATTGGAATCAATGGATTTGCCATAAGGAAAGGGATATAATGCCTTTAATTACTATGATTACCATCAAGCCATTGATCATAAGACCGAGGCTTGTTGGGCCTTGAAGAATCGAGTGTAGGATTCATTAAATCAAAAGGCTATTCTACCTATGAGGCAAACCCTAAACATCGATAGGAACCCTTTTCCTAATCACCATATTAATGCCATCACTCTACATAGGCTCGAGGGGGATTACGGTGCTCTCATCACAAACTTGACTCAAGTTGAAGAGGTTCCTCCTATGTGTGCGTACTGGATTTGAATGACTTGGTAGAGGAATTAAATGCTATAACTAGGAGTGGTAGACAGGTCCAACCAGTGCAGCTGGTTCAACTGATGGTTCCTCCAGTTGACTGACTAAGGTCTACCCTTGAGCGGGAAGAAGACTACATTCTAACGTAGTTGTAAAGGACTCAAGTTGACATTGGAGCCTCATCCAATCATCCTATCCTCACCGCCAAGCTCTTTGCAAAGCATTGAGCCAATGCCAAGTACCTATAGATATATCACATGTTACCTTTGTGGCATCCTTTACTTGCACCATAAAGCCAAATGTAATTTCTTTCAATGAAGAGGATTTACTTGAAGAGGGGGCATCTTATAACAATTGGCCTTTACATCATTGTGATTTCCAAAGGTAAGACTATCCCGATGGTGTTGATGGATAATGAGTCAGCTTTGAATGTATGCCCTCTGAAGGTGGCAAGTTGCCTCAAGATTGAAGCTTCTAGTTTTACACCCTCTAATCAGATACCTTTCCAGGTTATTGACGTGCCTTTATGCTTCAACCTCCTCCTTATAAGGCCTTGGATGCATGGCATCAAAGCCATCCCTTCCTCTATTCACCAAAAACTCAAACTTCCTTATAGGAATGTTGGAGTTACAAAATGGGGGGACCTTACTAGATAATTTGACCTCCCAGACACTAAACCTATTTTGGAAATCCACCCTGAGCCAGAGGTTATGCAGTTTATGGGTTTTAGTTTGACACTATCTAGCTCATCATGGCAGAGGCAAGTAAGGAATTGGTCCCTTCAATTTTGATCCCCTTAGTAATTGAGTCATTTCTCACATAATGAAAAGCATGCACTACTTACTGGACCTAGGCCCAGGAAAGAAACCATAAGGCGCAAGTGAATTCAAGGGTTACCCCACTGCTAAACCACCTTTTGGTATGGTTACAAGCCCACTATTGAGGAATGGGAGGAAGAAATAGCGAAGAAGATGATTTGAGTTGCACAAAAGGGGGGAGCAAGTGATTACCCTATGAGGCCATACTTCAAGACCCTAAATGGTATTTTATGAGAAAAGGGAAGACTCCTTTTACAAACGATTTCTCGAGCCCATTTATTGTCTCAAAATAAAGAAGATGATACCTGGTTTTAAGATATTCTCCATCGTGAAGCTAGACCTGAATGATTTTGAGCTTGTTTACCTGATCGAGGTTGGTTCTGAAGACTACCTAGAGATATCTCTCTTTAAGCAAGTCTACTTGCTTAAGAAGAATGAGGTGTCGACTGACTTCACTGCCTTCATCTAGTTTGTTGATGTTCCCTTGGATAGTTGGTACTATAATGGAGCTCCCCCTGCTGCTGAGATAGATCTCCTAGAAGAGTCTCTCGAGTCAGAGCTAGAGTCAAAGTCTATAGGCTCTTCTAGTGAGTGATTAGTGTCAAACCTTGAGGGTCCTATTTTCCACTATGATGTAACTTTCGAATTTGACGATCTTACTATCAGTAATGAATCCTAGTTTTCTACTTACTCGCCTGTGTCTCCACTTTCTTTTATATTTTTATCTGATTTAGATATGAATGGGGCATTAAATGAAATAAATAATAAGAATAAAAGGGAACATATTATCATTGGCACAAAATAAGAAACCAAACATACCTTCATCCATTCAAGCTACCAAGATAGGACAGTGCTGATCAACTTAATCAAAGAATTGAGAGACTATTTTGCATGGAAGGCTGAGGATATGGTTGGAATTGACCTAAAAATTACTTCTCATGAATTTCCTACCTATGACCAGGAAAAATCGATTAATAGAATTTGAGATGATTAAAGCCCAAATGGTCCTTGAAAATTAAAGTTGAGGTCACTAAGCTTTTAAATAGTGGATTCGTTGAACCGATCACCTATCCTTTCCTACCTAGCAAACATAGTACTTGTCCATAAGAAAGATGGAAAGGTTCGGATGTCTGTGGATTACAGGGACTTGAATAGGGCATGCCCTAAGGATGATTTTTTGCTACCACACATTGACCTATTAGTGGACAGACTTGCAAGCTCATAAGTGATTTCACTGACAAATTTATACATCGAATACAATCAGATTCCAGTGTTTCCCTTAGATAAAGAAAAGACAATATTTGTTACAGTGTGAAACTTATTGTTATAAAGTAATGCCTTTTAGACTAAAAATTGCTAGGGCAATATACCAAAGGATGGTGACCACTATTTTTCACGACATGATGCACTGAGACATGGAAGCATATGTAGACGACATGGTCATCAAGTCAAGAATAGAAAAGGATCACCTTCAAACTTTTAAGATGGTTTTTCCTTAGACTCCATTAGTACAACCTTAAGCTGAATCTTGCAAATTGCTTATTGGAGCCTCTTCTGGTATATTTATGGGGTACATAGTTAGTAAGAGGGGCATAAAGGTTGACCCATTGAAGTCAAAAGCAATTTTAGAGATGCCAACTCCTAAGATTGAAAAGGAGATTAATGGTTTTTTGCATGACTACAATACATAAGTAGATTCATAGTACAACTAGTGGATGCATGTGGTCCCATATTCAAGCTCTTGAGGAAAGAAATTTATGGAAAATTGAACCAGGAATGCTAAGATTGTGTTTTTTAGAAAATTAAGGAGTATCTGCTGAATCTCCCTATCCTCCATCCGCCTCGATCAGGGCGACCTCTTTTGTTATATTTGTAAGTAACTAAATAAACCATGGGAACCATGCTTGCATAGAAAGCTAAAGATTCACACAAGGAAAATGCAATTTACTATCTAAGAAAGCGTATAATAGTACACGAGCTAAAATATAGCCAAATAAAAAACCTCTGCTTATTCCTAGTGTGGGTTTGCCAGAACTTGTAACATTACTTGTGCTCTTATACCCCTCATATCACCATTGACCAAAGTACCTTAAAATTTCTTATGGAGAGACCGATTTTGGATAGCAAAATGGCAAGATGAATGGCAGTTGCGGTAATTTTTTACCTAAGGTTTGTTGCTTAGAAATCGATCAAAGGAAGTGTCATTGCTAATCAGTTAGCAGCTTCTCCAACAAATGATGAAGTATTTGAGCCTGAGTTTCTAGATGAGGATATTTTATAGGTTGAGCCGTGCATTTGGAAGACGTACTTTAGTGGTGCCTCCAATAATACTAGGTAAGCTTTTGGAGAACACATGCCAATAGAAATCAAGTTAGCTTTTTCAGTAACTAACAATGAAGTTGAATATGAAGCTTGTATTGTTGGGTTGGAGGCTTTGATTTAGCTGAAAATCACGCATTTAGAGGTCTATAGGGATTCCAATTTAATAGTGTCCAAGCTTTAAGAAACTGGAAAATAAAGGAAGAGTGTTTGATTCCTTACCATCAATGGTTGACCACCTTGGCACAACAGTTTCAACTTATCCTTTCACTACCTACCCCGTGCTAAAAATTACTTTATAGACGCCTTAGCCAATTTGGCCTTTATGGTAAAAATTTTAGATGGTATGTTGATTCGGTCACTTACAATAGAGGTCCAAGAATAACCCGCCATTAAAATGCATTGAAGTTGGCATGAGCAATTGCCATTTCCATTGTAACACCCAAAATCCGATCTTGTAGGATTGGATAATAAGTGTCACTTTCTATGCCAGTGGTGTAGACTAGCGTATTTCTTTAATCACAAATCGTAAAATTTGGGAAAGTAAGATATTCAAATAACATTATATAAGTAGAATACTTTTGCTGTCATTTATTCAAAGAAAAATTTAAAAACAATTATAACGTTAAATATATATAAGTTGACTTGATAAATGGTAGAAAAGTCTTTGGTAATAATCTAATTACTTTTAATTTATAAAACCTTAGAGTTATTGTTAAAATGCATGTAAATCATTTAACTTAGAAATAAACTGTAAAACAAAACTTTATATAAATTAGAATTATATGTTTTGTATAAATTTAACATGGCACCTAACATATAATTGTTAAATGCTGAAATATAAAACTCTAAGTTTTTTTTGTAAAATCTGCATTAATATTAATTAAATCAATAATAACAATTTATCAAGTAATTAAAAACATAAAATACCAAATTTACTCAAATAACTAAATACCAATTAGAATTAAAAGTACATTAGCTATAATTTAAAATATTAATACTACATGCCATGCTCATAATAATTTCGAACTCAAGTCAATTGAACATCCTCCTCCTCCTCTGATGCTAATGTTGGTACTCTAAGTCAGGTTATCCATAAAATCTCCAACCTATGCATGAGAAAACTCAAAGCTGATTATAAAACTTAGTGATGCTTTTATATACATTAATTTATGGTGTTTGAACCATAGCATATAATATCATTTTAATTCATAACATAATAACATCATAATAATTATCATAGCATATTATGTATGCATTTCCTTTCGCATTTATTTATTTTATATGTACACATGCTATTCATTTTAATTTCAATTGCCATAACAACATGCAATATAGAACCTTTTTATATCATACCATATATTCTTAATAAGGATCATATAATATAATATAATCTTATTAATTCAATTCCTCTGTAAAAACCATATTTTTAGCTAGGCCTTTAGCATATTTAGAAGATTCAAATAGCAGATAAAGAATTTCATAATAAATGTACGACTAACAGTCGTTGGGTTGTCTAACCAATTGAATTCGTAATAAGCATATGACTAACAGTCGTTGGATTGTCCAACCAACTCCTTAGCCATATAACATAATATGACTCGTCGGTCGGAATCAAATATAGACAGTACTGTATTTCTACGGTGTGTCATACCTCTATACAACTATTGACTCAACCAAGTAAACTAAGGTCAAATAAAATATTTATTATAATTAGCTCATTTCATAATTCATACATAACCATGTTAGTCTAGAAATATTCACTTCCATATATTTCATTTATTCATAAAAATCACACTTTTCCTTACTTCATATTCCATCATAAATTCATTTCCATAATTCATATATTAAACACATAATCATATTAATTTTCTTATAATGTATACTTAATTTCATACATATTAGTTCACAAGAATATTTATTTCATAAAGTTTTCCTCATAATTCCTATATAATTTTATAAATTCAACATATATTTTATAAAGAATATTTTTATAACATTCGCTGCCCAATTCCAGAGGACCAGATGACGAATGCCATATTCCGCGCTAGAGTATCGTTTTATCTCACTTATAACTCTAGATTATATATTAGAAGTGGCTAAATTTTCATAAGGAGGCATGTAATAAAAATTTAAAAATAATATTTAAGGAAATTTCCTATAAAAAATTTGCAAGAGTTTTTCCCTAAAAATTGACTTGCCATACAAGGAAAACATATATACTTCTAATATAAATTCTCCAAACTCCAATTCAATACAACAAATCACAAGTACTTCTAAATATCCATCAATTCACTTAGGTTTTATCATGATAGTATAACATTAGTTTCAAGGAATATTTATTAACATTCATACACCATAAATACAATAAGATTATAATACTTGAATAACCACCAATCTCATTAATGACATTTTCAATATTTACAACCTTAATACTTTTTACAATATTTTTCTATACATGCTAAAATCACAATTTACTATATATTCTACTCAAAATGATATTTCTACTCTGATGCTACTCCTCCGGTCTTTGAATAGCGTTCACCGCTCTTAACCTGCTCGTGATAAAAATCAACTGTCGGTCTCTCAAAGTCTGCAGAACTGTCTGTAAGTGGTGATCATGATCCTCTCTAGTCAGAGAGTACACCAAAATGTCATCAATGAAAACCACCAAAAATTGATCCAAATAAGGATGAAAGATCCAGTTCAACAAATCCATAAATACTGCTGGAGCATTAGTCAACCCAAATGGCATCACTAAAAACTCATAGTGGCCATAACGAGTCCTAAAAGCAGTCTTACGCACATCCGACTCTCTAACTCCCAACCGATGATATCCTGATCTCAAATCAATCTTCGAGAACATGGTGGCCCCTCTCAACTGATCAAACAAATCGTCTATCCGAGACAATGGATAACGATTCTTCACTGTCACCTTATTAAGCTGCCTATAATCAATGCATAATCTCAAAGTACCGTCCTTCTTCTTCACAAACAATACTAGAGCGCCCTAAGGAGAAACACTAGGTCGAATGAAACCCTTATCAAGCAACTCCTATATCTGAATATTCAAGTCCCTCAACTCAGTAGGAGCCATTCAATATGGAGCAATAGATATCGGCGCAGTACTTGGCATAACATCGATACTAAACTCAACCTCTCTCGTAGGAGGTAAACTAGGCAAATCCTCGTGAAATACATCTAGGAAGTCACATACTGTCGAAATCTCATAGACACTGGGAGATCTCCGCTTAGGCTCAAGTACATAGGCTAAGAACGCCTCACAGCCATGCTGTATCATCCTCCTAGTAGTACTGGCTAAAATAACATTAGAGAGGTAATCCATCCTCTCCCCCACAACTACAATCTCCTCTCTAAACGGAGTCTAAAGTGTAATCCTCTTACGTCTACAATCCACAATCACCCTATGTCTAGACCGTCAATCCATGCCCAATATCACATCGTATTTCCAGAAGGCAACTCTATCAAATCACCCGAAAATACATGCCCATGGATGACTATAGGGTAATCTCTAAACACATGGTCAACTACTACACTCTGACCCAAGGGACTAGTGACCTTAACACTATGCTTTAGTGTGTCAGCGTGCATACTACCCAGTCTATCCAAAACACCACCAACTGGCATAACACCCTCAAGCACAGCACCCTCTGGAGGGACATAACTGTCCACCTCCTCGTCAGACAAGTGCTGAGACACATCTGAACCTATAAAGACCAACAAGTTCGCATCAAAGAGAAATGCCTCAAAACAGACTAATATGGCATGTATTTAACTTAAATCATTTATGTAATTACTCCAAATCAGATAAACTCTCACACCAAATCATATATCCTAGAATCGTCTAAACCTATGGTCTGATACCACTAAATGTAACACCCACCGCCCAATCTCGGAGGACTAAACAACGAATGCCACATTCAGTGCTGGAGCACCGTCTTATCTCACTTATAACTCTAGATTATATGTTAGAAGTGGCTAAATTTCCATAAGGAGGCGAGTAATTAAAATTTAAAAATAATATTTAAGGAAATTTCCTACGAAAAATTTGTAAAAGTTTCCCCTAAAAATTAACTTACCACACAAAGAAAACATATACACTTTCAATATAAATTCTCCAAACTCCAAAACTCCAATTCAATACAACAAATCACAAGCACTTCTAAATATCCATCAATTCACTTAAGTTCTATCATGATATTATAACATTCATTCTAAGAAATATTTATTAACATTCATACACTCTACATATAATAAGATTATAATACTTAAATAACCTCCAATCTCATTAATAACATTTTCAATATTTACAACCTCAATGCTTTTTACAATATTTTTCTATACATGCCAAAATCACAATTTACTATATATTCTACCCAAAATGATATTTCTACTCTGATGCTACGCCTTTGGTCTTTGAATAGCGTCCACTGCTCCTAACCTGCGCGTGATAAAAATCAACGTGCTGAGTGGAAGACTTAGTGGTGCTAAATAATTGTTAATAAAAATAACAAAGAATAGCCACAATAATAAGTTTCAAATATGCTTTGAAATACTCAAGTCATACATATATATTAAGTACCGAAGTCGTACTAATTAAATTTAAGCATTTCAAAAAATATAAGGAAGTTCATAAATACAAATGTATCTTTGTTTCCTTATAGCAAATTAAAATTCCGTTCTTAGTTAAGGTTCGTACTAATATAGAATGAAGCATAAGCAGATTCGATTTCTGAATCACATAATTATGGCCTGTGAAAGCACTACCCACACATCACATAATCGTGGCCTATGGAAGCGCCACCGCACATCACATAATAAGCGCGTCCGCCTATTCATAGGGGTTGATAACCCTAACATATGATCATAACTCCACATAACAGAATGGCCTGATAAGCCCAGCATGCTCACATATCGAAATCAATCTCATCTTATTACATTTCAATCATGCAAAGTAGAGCCCAAATCAAAATCATTCTTTCACAATTAGTCTTATTTCTTATGCACAATGCCTTACTCAAAACCTTTTATAACTTAATACTTATCATTTCAAAATCACTTAACTTACAGCTTATAAATACTCATTAAGTTCTTTTATGTTCAAAATCAAAATCACGCTTAGTTCAAAACACTTAAAAGTTAACATTTAAAAGGCAAAAACATGCCTTACTCATTAAAGGAGGTTCGATCACTTATTGAAAACAAAGGAGGAATGACTTCCTCCATTAAAAGCCTCAATTCCTAAATCAAATTCACTACTTTAAACCATGAAAATCATTACTTGAAATAATTGACTTCAAGACCCATTTTTACACATTCAAACCTTCTTTTAAGTCCTTGAAAAATGCTATAACATTGGAATTCAAAGTAAAGCTTTAAATCATCATCAAATTGCTCATTAACAACCTCTTTAAGTTAATATCAAACTTAGAAATCAAAAGAATCAAAGTATCCTTCACCTACATAGGTTCGGTCACTTCTGTCCAAATCAAATGGAAAATGTGTTTTTCCAAATTAATTACATAAATCTTAAGGAAAACCAACCAAGAACACATTTAAAACAAAAGCGCACAAAAGCTTGAAACAAAAACTAAGGCCCCTCCTCCTAAGAGGTTCGGCCACTCATGGTTAAAGGAGAAGGGAATGTTTCCCTTCCCTTTCAAGCATTCTTCCATGCTTAAGAATCATGAGAAATCAAATTAAAACATTCAATTATCCATTTCCCAACACATTTCACATAATTTTCCAAAATCAATCAAAACCTAAAAATTGCAAACTTAAAGAAATTGAAAGGGAAATGAAATTATTAGTGCACTGACCTCTTAATCAAGCTTGAAGAAGCTTGGAAAGCCTCACTCTTTGGCTTTCTCCTTCCCTTTAGTAGAGGCTTCTCCAACCTCTACAAAGTAGGAAAAATTCACCTTAAAATCAAGAATTAACAAAAGCAATAGATGGAGCATGATTTAATGCATCAATTACAAGTCTAAACATCAAATTCTACTTATTAATCCATAAAACTCAAAAATTACAACTTACTTACTTGTGTAATAACTCCAATTTTCTTAACTTCTAATCACTAATTTTCACTTCTTCTGCTTAATTTTTAAGGTTCAATTACTAGTATTTGGTTTATTTCATGAAATTTGTGGTAGTTTAGAGGTTGAGAAAATGGAAGAGATAGAGAGAGAAAGTGACATGGAGAAGAAAGGAAGAAGATGGGTGAATAGTATTGATCAGTGGTAACTTTAAGTAGAAAAGTCAAACTTAACTTCTTAAATTTATGCCAAATGAATGGTTATGATCAAGTCAAGGTATTCTCATTCAATGGCTCTAAATATTTCTCAAATAATTGTCCTCTAATTATCATTTAACTCCACCAATTAATTAAATTAATTCCACAAAAATAATTCCTCAATTATTCCTTAACATACTACACTAAAATCACTATTCATTAAATGCCTTAATTCTCCAAAAATATTCATAAAATATTTTCTACCCACCTAAATCATGCAAACATGCTCCAAAAATATTAAATCAAATATTAGACATATGTAGTAATTTTTTTGGACCGAAATAATACTGAGTTCCGGACTGATGGTATTATTCACAGACCGATAAATTACTATTACCGACACTGAAAAAGAAACTAAATAAACAAACTGTTGCAATTTTATCTAATAAAATATTCTACCATGACACAAAAAGAAACTAAATAAACTGACTGACTTAGAAACGAACCGCTTTTAGACGGATGTAAAGACAATTTTAAAACATTAGTTTCAGTTTGGTTCCGATTTGAAACCAATTTTAGATTATTTTCTTAACCTTTTTAGTTTTTTCGCTAAATAAGAAAATTAATAACAAATAATAATGTTAAATTAAAAAAATACTAAAAGAGTAAATTAATAGTTTTAAAATTTATTAAAAAATTATAACTACATAAAATATAAATTTAAAATTCTTTAATAATATTTAATTTTTATAAATTGAAATTGAGAAAAATGTTGAAAAATGGACTTGTATTCAATTTATATATATATTTTTAAATATATTGACTATGTGTCTTCTTAATTAGAATATAAAGGAATCACAGTCCACATAATTCGCTTACATTTATTTAGGAAAAAAATAAAATAATTTATTTATATTAATTATTGTCATCACTAAATATTTTCGTTGATGATGCATTTGTATCCATACTATACAAAATTTGAATTAAAGATATTTAAATGAGAAATAATTTTTTTTTCTCCTTTTCAACTTATAATTTATAAGTTATATTTATATTAATAAATTTTAAGATAATGGTAAAGTTACTGTATCTAGTGAAAAAATAAAATTAATTTAACAATTAAAAAATATGTGCAACGTGTTATATCTCTTTTTTTTAACGATTTCAAATCGAAACCACCAGTTTTAATTTTCAAATATAAGAAACTGTAATCGAACTTTAAATCGCCGGTGTGACACTCAAAATCTGATTTCATAAAAACAGAATTTTAAGGGCCACATTAGGTTTAACACCAAAGTGTTAAATCGGTATATTTAATTCTTGACAATTTAAAAAACGCATTCTTTTAGTTTTACAAAAATGACTTAAAAAATTAAAAAAAAATTTGGAGGAATCCTACAGAAAAACTGCAAGGGTTTACCTTATATATATATATATTCAGTATCACAACCACAGAAAAACATTCAAAGCACTTCTATAATTTGACCACAACTCAACTATATATTTATTTTCAAATTCATTTTTCTAACACATCTCATAAAAACTCAACAAAAATAATAAATCAGTTTATTTTTAATTGAAAACATTTAAGATATTAATTACATCCCGAAATTTTTATTTTAAAATAATTTTTATTTAAATTTAATCGTTAAATTATTATCCAATAATATTAAGCCACATAATATTATTGGGATCAAAAATCATTTTGGTTCACCCTAAAATGTGAGTAACCGCTAATCGAATAAAAAAATCAGAATAATTTTTTTATTGGACCAAATTAATTAAAATTAGACCCGAATCAGATATTTTTGAAAATTACTATGCGTTGCTATTTTTTTCTCCCCGACAATCTAATTCGAATGGTTTGTTTTTATTTTATAAATTTAACTTTCTTTTTTCTTTTTCTTTCTTTCTTTTCTTTCTTTTTCCTCTTTTCTTTTTATTCTCCTTCTCTCCTTATTCATCGACAGCCTCCTCTCCCTCTCAACCCACTCTCTCCTTCTCTCTCACTGTCTCCAGTCACTCCCTCACTGCGCCGGTCACTGCCCAACACAGCTGCCATCTTCGATCCTCTCCTTCGCGCAAGGCAGCGGCTCCAGCCCTCTCTCCCTCTCTCTTCCTCTTTCTCTCTCCCTGCTGCTCTTTGTCTCTGTCTCCCTCTCTGCAGCGCCTCCAGTACCGCCACAGCGCCACCATCTCCTCCATCGCGCCACAGCAGCTCCTCCACCCTCCTCCATCACGCCACTGACCCAGCTCCTCCCTTCTCCCTCTGACGCGCGACCCAGCTGCACCTCCAGCCGCTCGTCTCCTGCAAGCCACTATCTCCTCCGTCTCAGCAGTTTTTGGCAACCACAACGAGCCTAGCTTGCTACCGGCCACCGTCTCCTCCTTCTCCGATTAAAGGATTTATCGGGACTCCGATATTTATTGGGTATTAATTTTATTATTTTCAAAATTTATTTAGTTAAAATTTTTATTAATTAGTTTGTTAATTTTAGAATATTTGGTTGAATGATTTTATTATTTGAGTAGTTAATTATTTTGGTTAGTAGATTAATTTGTGAATTATATATTGTTTGGCTGAATTTTAATATTTGAGGAATAATTGTAGTTAATTAGTTAATTCTTGAGTAGTTTTATAATTCCACTTAAATAAGCTTGTATATTATTTTCTAAATTGATTTATATGCATTTTCATATACTTAATTATTTTACCAAATAAATACAATATGATTTCGAAATAACAATTTTTTAACTACTTTACTTTGCTTATTCTCAAAATACCACTTAAACTTTCATTTCTGAATATGTTGCTAAAATCAACTAAATATAATGTAATTAATTTGTGTTTAATTAGTTAATTGGTTTCTTTATCAACTTATTTCTTTATTTAATATTTCAATTCATTGTTTACTACAATAGATTTTATCTCTAAGCAAAATTTTCTTTTCTGTCAAAAATTCGACAGCATCACCTTTGTAAATTAAACTGCCTGAATTTTACACATTACAATACACAGCCCCTCCATCGAGCAATTTCACAGTCATTTTCCATCCACCAATCTCAATCTCACTCAAATTTCAATTTCGGTATGTATATTGTTCTACACTTAACAATTCAACTGTCTTTACTATACATTTTTCCCAATTCATAAATCTTTATCACTTTTGTTTGTAATCCATTTAAATTGGCTAATTTCACTAATAAATTTGGAAATTTATTTCACAAGTAACTTTCATGCAGTTTACTTAATTATAGTTGAGCTAATTTAATCTAACAGTAATAAACTTCCAATTTGAATTTTATACTGAAATTAAGTGAATGAAATATAATTTATACCGATCGCGATTCAGAGTTCGGATTTGGACTCAGTGTGCGAAATGTAGCATTCTGCCCTTTTGGGTACCTTGCCGGACCGCCGTCTCCACCGCCACATGTGGTGGCCGAAAAATCGAGCTTGCCCAGAACTTTGCAAAAGCACCACCAATCAACTCCAAATTCCACGATAAGTCCATTTCTTGGGTCAATTAGATCAACCCTCTAGCTGGTCGTAATAGGCTTGACAGCGATCTTCACGGCACCAACAATGGTGGTTTCACCATCACTGCTCAGTCGTCGGAATTAATGGAGGGGAAACACTCGCGTGGCCGGGGAAGTCGAACGGTGACCTCCTCTCCCACTGTCTCCACCGTTAATGGCCGGAATCGTCGAAACTCGCATCGCCAAATCGCAGTAGCTCCAGTCGTGATTTCTCCCATCACCGACTTCAGCTTCACGATCCAAGACCACCACTAAGTTGCTCTTGTCGAGCTCTTGCATTTAAAGTCCTTGATCGCCTGATTTAATGGCCGGTGGCCAGAAAGCAGAGTGAGATAAGGGGAAGGGGCGTTGATCGGGGAGAGAGGACGGAGGAGGAGAGAGAAAGTCTTTCTTCTTCTTTCTTTTTATTATTATTATTATTATTATTATTATTATTTATTTATTATTATTTATTTAATTGATTTCGGTTCAATTTGAATCAATTCGGCCTACTTTATCAACTCAGTCTGGTTTTTTTATTGATTTCGAGATTTTTAACCGAGTTTAACTATTTAAATTTGGTTTTCGAGTTCGGTTTGCGGCATAAAATATTATTTTCCGCTAATTCTCATTGGTGAAAATTTATAATTAAATTTTAAATAAAAATTCTTTTGAAAATAAATTAATGGGTTATTTTAATCTCCCCCACTTAAAACAATTCGTCCTCGAATTGAAAATTACTAGAAGGAAGGGAGAATAGTTTATTTTCTCACTGAAAATATATTCACAACTTTGTTATTAGGATTCCCAAAAATTATGGGGTGACTATAATTATTAAGTTGCTAAAGGGAGAAATAAATTTAAGTTTAAGTTCTCAGAAATCTAATTTAGAATTAAATTACTAATATCAAATTCTTGAAAACTTAATCCTAAGTAAATGAGCTAAAACTTCATTAAAACAAATCTTTCCCATCATAACAAAATAACCAATCCTTACATATATTTGTAAACTCTAAAATGCCCTTCAGTAAAAACTCACATACTAATTCTTTTCACTTCTTCTATAATCCACATAAAATGCCAACTCTAAATTACTACAACAGTCAGCACAATGAAAATTCACATAATATATTTCTCACCAAATCAATCATTTATATTTTTATGCTCATCACTTTATTTTATTTACAATATTTACATCCTTTCATATCAATAATTAATGTAAAATTTAATATTCCTCACAGAACATTTATTTATTTTCACTTATAGAACTATTTTTCATATTCACAGAAATCATTTTTAAAACATACATCCTTTATGTTTCATAATCTACACCTAAGCAAATACATCACATTCCTTTTCATCAAAGAGATCATCTATTCTATAATTATAATCATCACATAGTCAAAATAAAATTCATTTCTGTCCAAACTTCTTATACTAGAATCATACTTCATTCACATGCGATTTAATATCTTTAGTTTCAATCCAGTAGACATCCTCTTATTTTATTTTCTTATATAATAATACAATGTATTGGTTTATAAATTGATTCTTCTTTCTCTTTTTCTACTATAATTTGACAGTTTTTCCTCTATAAATGAGACTTTCTCCATTATCAAACATACACAAACAAAATCAATTCACAGCCCAAATCCACGGGCAGCCATTGACAACATTTTCGCATCCTCCATTTAACAACACCAATACAACTTATAATTATCATTCAAAATTATAATTTAGTTTATATAATTCTGCTTAATCATATAAGATCTGTTATCCTCTAATTCCAATCACATAACCATTCTTTAAGTTATTCTATAAACACATATCCATATATCCTCTAATTCAAGGCATGCAATATATTCCTTTAATAATTACTTATACTTATATTCGGTATATCTTTTATCAGATGCATATACTTATTTATATGCTTTAGTAAATTAGAGCACTCTGTTATCACTTAAGAATCAAAGATAAAACTTAAAGTTAATAATCTGTATAAGAAAACATCCTACTATATAAAAATATTTATTCATATTTCTAATCAATTACATTATAACTTCAAACAAATCAACTCAAAATAAGAAATCTTGGAGAGTGGTGAGTATGGTAGTTAATGTATGAGTTGTTTGAAGTTGTTGTTGTATTTCAAGTTGTTGTTGTTTTATCTCGAGTTGCTGCTGTTGTATGGTTTGCAGCTGACTTGAAATTTCCAACTTAAATATATCATGATTTGACTTTATATTTGACAAGTCAGATTTTAATCCTAGTACTAAGTTAAATAAATCATCCCTATCACAAGAAGTAGAAGATATATTATAGATTTCAGGTTGTTTATCCTTTGCTCCAATAATAAAATCTGACACTGGTTCTTCAGGTTGTGTGTCCTCTAGGTCTCTACCTCTTTTTCTAGAAGTGGAAGTTCCTTCTACACTATCTAAAACTATCATAGGTTGGTAATTTAGACAAGCCATTACACATCTTTCCATATAACTTTTAGTGAAGGGCTTACTAGTGACATACATTTCTCCATGGAGATCAATATTATAGTGATGAAAGATTGGAGTAAAAAATCCTCCAAAAGGTAAACAAATATATTTTTCTTGAATTTTATTCATATAAAAAATAATTGATGCAGGAAGATTTATCTTTTGTTTTGCTAAAAGCATAGAAATAAAGAACATATTTGACTTTCTAAGACGATAGCTCATAAGTTCTCTCTTAAAAATATTGTGAACACAGCAATGATGAATAAAACTGGAAAGAAGGGGCATTTTCCTTATTTTGGGAACAAAAGCTGTTTGTAAAGAGTTATCATTTAAAGCTATTTGAGTTTGCCTTAAAGGGGTTAAAGGTTGCTCTGACCATTCTATCAAAGATTGTACAATCCATCCCTCATTTGGGATTTCAAGGAGATGAGATAGAAGGCCTGCATCTACCTTGATCTCCTGACCTTTAACGTTGGATGTCATTGCATTAGTATTAGGATTATACTCAAGATT
>CANUEP010142101.1:0-16588 GCA_947857235.1 Jatropha podagrica | reverse complement strand
TGTCACAAATAAATTAATTATAATTATTTATTTAAATTTTTTAAATAAATAAATTATAATTAAATATATATATATATATATATATATATATATATATATATATATATATATATATATGCCTATTTATTTATTTAAATAATTCAATAAATCGTAATACATATATTAATACGATTTTCAATTTAATTAATTATATTTATTTATTTAACTATTTAAATAAATAAATTATAATTAAAATATTAGATTTATTTAATCTAATAAATCAGTTAAGTCAATACTTAATAATTTAAGTAAAATTATAATAAAAAATAAATTATAATTTTATACTTAATTTCACAAAAATTATTTTTTATCAAGTCATACTTGATTTGATTTCTTGTTTTCACTTTTTTATATCTATTCTTATGTGTATGACTTTTTAAGTTCCAAATATATTGACAATAAATATTAATTAAATTAATTAATATTTAAAGGTCAAGTACATTGTCTAGCAATATATCAAGACTACTCAAATATTTGAAAAGTCAAAATGGTTTGACTTAATCTTTCAATGCATGATTTATCAGTGTAATTAATATCCCTTCATCATTAATATTATGATTTAATAATTAGGCATAAAGTGTATCTACTTTACTAAATCATGTTAGTTCTCTTAATTTTAGCCATTGATCAGTTGAATGAAATTCCAAATCTAATTTGCTAATTTCATTCTTCCTTGCGTAAGGATATCTTAATTAATATTAGTAGAGAGTAATTAGAACATTTTTTTCTAATTTACCTAGGGTGATGAATTCTCTCTTAATTACACAAGTATCTCTATACAGTTCATACTATGTTTAATTAATCATTGCTTATCATTCATGTAATGAATAATGTGAACGAAAAATCAAAACATAGTCATCCCTATATAAGATAGCTTAATAATCTCAAGTTAAAGAATCACTTACACAACCATGACTTGAGTATTCTATAAACACAAGTAACTCTCCATATAAAATTTTCATACAGGTCAATTTAGTGGACTTATTTAAATAACAAGTATCTACATATTAGTTTTAGATATCACAGATATCTTAGTTTCCTTAAGGAAATAACATAATATGTACCAGTATTAACAATTTTAATAATTATCAAATAATGAGGAGAATATTGACAAAAAATATTTAGAGACATTGCTTTAATCCAAATATATAACTCATAATTATAACCACATTTTATTTTGTTTTACAAAATAGTATTGTCTCATGAACTTTATCTTTTACCAAGATTTAGTTAATAGAATATAAAAAATAAATAAATGTATTTTTATTAATAATAAAATATTTATTACATGAAATATTATATCTGAAATATAACCAAACTAACATTCTTGGCATACGTCTTATAAACTGCTTTCTAGCCAACTGTTACTGACATGTTTCTCCTTTCCAAACTCTTTCTTGCCCTCTCTGTCATCTTCTATTACTACATTCTTTTTTCCCTTGTTTGCTTTTAGGAATTTTTTGAAGTTAGATGCCACCATCTTTTCTATGTCAGCCATGAAAATATTGTTTTCACCCATTTTGCTAGTGGGTGTAAAGCTAGAGAAAATTTAACCTCAAGGCGAGAGCTTATTGGACTTGAAGGAACTGAGCAAAGCAGATCGATGAGGGTTGAAGGTTCTTCAATTCTAACTAGTCGGTTCTTTGTTCTCAACTAGCCAACTTGTTTTTACTACTTTCTTTTTTCGTGGTGCTATTTTGTCTATACAAAATAAATGTTAGAGATACAACGTGATGCATGTATGAATGAATGCATGTCTTATGGAATGACGCACAAAAACATCACGCGATCATAACATCATGAAGTGCAATTAGTGTTATATTCCATCACGGCTCTATTTAGACTGCTTAAATCCGAAGTTGAAGAAAGGCTCTTGCGAACTATTAGAAGCAAAACATGCTTTATTTTCATAGCTAAATATTGAAATGATATTATTTCTTTTTATCTTTTCTTTCTTTTTGCCTCAAGCATGATGTTACTTGAGTAGGGTCTTTTATTTTTTTTGTTTTTGTATTATATTTTTATTTGCACTACTAATATTTGGCTCAAAATATATATTCTTCCATAACTCCAAAAATGAACTATCTACAATGTTTAAAATATTTAAATCTCAAAGCCTAAGATGTTTGATAAGGCCTTGCATCCCTTAAGATCAAGTGGTCTATGTCTTTAAGGAAACCGACAATTATGCGCATGATCTTGAATTGCGCCTCTACTCTGTGGACGAGAGTTGTTGTACCAAGTTATATTTGCTTCATTTCATATAAAAGTTGATATGCCTCTCTTAGTAGGACTTCTTTTGTTGTAGTCAAAGTTGGAATGTCTTCCCTCTTAGCCATTTGGACCTCAGCACTATTGTTTTTATCGAAAAGAGTTCTTTCAACTTGTTTTGCTTCCAATATCTCTTTTGATTCTTTAATTCTTTGGCATTTTGATCATCTAGATCAAGCTATAATGGAATATACCTAAATGACTATAAAAAATTGAATCAGATGATTCATGAATGTAGCACATCACAACCATAGTATTTATGCATAAACAAAGGGGGACGAGAGTTAGAAAATGCATGACCTCCACCCTTATAGCTCTCACACACGATTCATGGTCAAAAAGTCTTTTTTTGTTCATAGGTCATAGAGGTTAAGCCTATAAACCAACATGGGTTTTCAGGCTGACGTTTCTCATATTTATTGAATGAATGCAATAAACAAAATTCATTAAGATATTACCTAAAGGAATGAACTAAGGTCTACTACATGGGTTTTGGCTAGGTATATAAAGTCTTGGGTTCCATAAGCTAGAATTGGTTGTTTCCTCCCATTTGCTTTGGGGTCTAAGCAAAAGGTGATAACACATTGTGCCAATTCTTTTGATATACTAAATGGTACTTGACTAATGGGTGGTGTATATTAGTGGTAGATCCCAACAATCAACTAGAGTAAAAGGATCACATCCCCCAATATCGCCTAAAGATTTAAGGTAGAAATGAGATTAAGAAGAGATATAATGCATGAATGACATTTTATAACTACATAAAAAATTAAACTCAATTAAGAATGAATATGAATATTTGCATAACTTATAGAGTTAACTCTGTGTTAGAATCCCCAGTTGAGTCGTCAGGTTGAGGACGATGGTTTTTCCACTATCTCATGGTTCTCCCAAAAGTCATTTGAGAAAATCGAATCTAACGAAATTGATTCATTTTAATTACTAAAATAAAAGCCTTTTACCAAACCCTTTTAATTCTCATAAAATGGTTCCCTTATTTTAGTAAGGATTTTGTTTATTTTTTGAGTCGCTACCCGCACTAAGGAAATTCTCGAATTAACCAATTCTTTGGAATTGATTAATTCGGTTTTAACCAGAGATGAGTTTGAGAGTCGGGTAAGAAAATGAGAAAGTGTTAGGCACCCATTTCGCTCGGCTTAAACCAGCCTCATAGTTGTTTGAATATTTATTATTTATTAATAATGGTATTAACTTAAATTTAGATGTAAGGACATTTTTATGCAATTTTTGAAAATATGTCAATCATACAAACAATCACAATTAAATCATACATGTAAACATAAAATAAATATCCACAAAGAAAGAGGAAAGAGAAAAGAATTACAATCCATTTTCTAAAATACAATCTATCCAATTATCCCTTACATATTCTCATTCCCATTAATTAATACAAATTAATAAAATAAAAATTATTACAAACCAACAGAAATAAAGATGAATTGTTATGGTCCAATAAAAATAATAATCCCAATGGATTCTTCATGAATTACACGAATATTACAATTCCTAAATATAAATCACAAATTACACACATATAAAGTATATTAATCTTACAAATATCAATCAACAAAATAAATATAAATAATCATAATACAAACACTCACGCAATGCATGAAAATGATAAATGTAAGTATTAGAGTAACAAAAATCAAGGTAAAAATATTAGATCAACAATAAGTAATGAAAACTAAAATAAATTACATAAAATAATTTCTAAGTATTCCAAATAAATAAAAAGGCAAAAACTAAAATAAAGGGTAGAAATTTAAATTGCACAAATATACAAGATATAGCTAAATTAATATATAATATAGAACAAAAATTAAAAGTGAGTAAATTAAATGTTAGTAGAGTCAAAATATTAATATATATATAACAACTATAACAAAGTTTCAAGCTCATGATCACAATATTCATCTTATGAGATGAATAAAATTCACAAATCATTGGAAAAAAATAATATTATAATTATTAACGTACTCATTTTGATCAAAAAATGAATTTTCGTTAAAGGCTTAACCCACTTTGATATCAGAATCTAGGTATAGTTCATGTTTTTTTTTTTTTTTTTTTATTTTAGTTAGCTTCTGAAATAAAGATCTTACACCACTCGAAGTGACTCACATCCCATACAATGCTATTCGGACCTTGCCATAATCAAAAGAGCTAAGAAGAATAATCTGTAGATTTCTGAAAAGTTATTGTGTGAGCCACTGGAGTTACAGTGCAATCCATAGCACTAACGGCGTGCACCATTAGTGTTATGGCTCGAGCCATAATGTATGGCTTGCACCATTTCTACCCAAAAAGCTGTAAATTTGGTTATTTGCGCATTCCTCTTGCAAATAACTCAAAAAATGATAATTTAACACTGAAATAGAAAGGAAACAAGTAATAGATAAAGCTTAGACTCTCAGTTTACCTTATTTTGAAGAAAAACTTGTAATTTGCTAGAGTTGATAAAGAACACCTCAAGAACTTTGATTCTTGAAGGATGATCCAAGATTGTGTGGTTAATTTAAGCTCAGAAGTGTTTAGGAACCTAAAGCTCACTTCAGCAAAAAACACTCTCTCTTAACACCACCTACTAAGATTTTAGATTGACATGGATTTTAGAGTTGATTTTGGTAGAGTTTTGTTAGATTTTATAATTTTTTCTTTTCTCTTCTTTTAATTTTATGGTCTTAAGCTTATTAACCCAAAATTAGCCAACCCCCAACTCTAAACCAAAGCCTTCTATTTATAGGCAAATGGATGAGGCTGGCACTATTTGGTACCTAAGATGCACGTGGATCCCACTCATGGGCCCCACAAATGAGCAAGATTTCAATTTTTCATGAAATTAGTTCGACTAGTACATATATCAACGTAGAGTGTAAAAATTTATTCTGGATGAACTTGGGATGCATTTTCAACCCCATTTCAATACGAACCCTAAAAACGTGAAAATGATAAGACGGATCTGGTTTCTTAAATGAGGATTATTAGTTTGAGAATCAAATCAATCAGACGTCTCGAACTCATTTTACCACAAGAAATATCACCACCACTGACGGATCTCTTAAATGTCACTGGTGGGCTACACAAGTTGGATCCCACGAGATCCATTGTGGGTCCCATCGGTGAACTAATCAGATTTTCATGAAGTCGGTCTGGGTAACGCATAGTGTGTTGTAGGGCACCGAGACACGCCTCGGACAGACCTATAATGCATTTCTGGGCCCCGATTTGTTGTGAATATGAATAAGGCACTATAGGATACATTTTCTAAACTCGAATCATCGATTTGAAATCAAGTTCATTAGATGTTTCAACCTTACTTTTAGCAATTAAGGTTATCATCATTGAGTCTTTTTATGGGCAAAAATTGAGAATCTATAGTTTGTTGTTTTTTCAAAGTCGAGGGTTGAGGTTTGAGATGTTCTCTAGTGCTTTATCATTAATGAGCCTCATGTAGCTATTCCTCATTTCCTGTTGTCTTTAGTCTGGTGACTCCACTAGGACTGAACCCAAAATCTCTAGTTTTAGGTTTAAAAGAAGTTGATTCTAAATTTATCCTTGCAATTCATTTTTAATGTTCATATTGACTTATCGATTTTTGCATTATATATTATTGCCATTTATATCATTATTCTTTCTTCTCACATTTTTTACCTTACACATTTTTTGTGATATTAGGGATGAATAGTCTCGTTCCACTCGACTATTTGGACTCGTCACTAATATACACCAACCATGAGTCTCGTACTCACGAGTGTGTTGAAAGAGTTGGTTGTCATGTTCAATTCCAACCACTAGAGAAATTGTCCAATTTGGGTCAAGCCAATTCATCCTATACTAGATTGGCAAGACTCACATGGTTTTGTCCCGCAAGTGAAATGATGACTTCTCAAGAGATTACCCATCCTCGAATTTACATTAAGTGAGCATGCTTAACCCTAGAGTTCTTCCAAATCTCTAAGTCATTACACTAAAAGACGCTTCTAATGATTAGTTTCCCCATTTTCGATATAAGATCCGATTCATTCTTATGTCCCGCATTTCACAACCCATAGTTAGCCTGCCATCCTAGATGCTAACCAAGACCTTTGCTCTACCTGCCCTCCGAAGATCGCTATGCCAGGTCGGAATGTCACGTTGGCACCATCTATCATCACTATTGGCTAAAATATAAAGCTAAATGGGAGGAAACAACCAACTTTTCTTATGGAACTTGAAACTTATAAGCCCGATTAAAGCCTATGTAATGACCTTGGTTCCTTTCTTTAGGTTTACCATAATAATGTACAGTTATGCTGCCAATTTTACATTCATGTTATATATACGAGAGTTATCAGTTCAAATACCATGTTGGTTTGTGGGCCTAACCCAACATCCTAGACAGTGACAGAGCCATGAATTTTTCTTGGAGACAAAAATACTTTTATCATTTTATACGATGAATTTTATTTATAAATTTAGTTCACTATATAAAACTATCATATTACAACCATCTACATATCTATAACATTTTAAGGTGTTCTCTTTGATTAACATTTTCTTTTTCTTTTTTTAGAAAATTTTGAATTTTTCTCCTTTTTTTGAGTTTTGATTAACAAACTTTTTTTTAATTTAATATTCAATTTATAATGTGTTGGCTCAAGGATCAACTTTATTTTAAGATTTTGATGATAATGCAAAATAAATATATTTAATATTATTATATGTGCTAAAATTATTTTGTGTATGTTTTTAAATATGAAAAATACTAAAGAAGCCAAGCTCTTATAATCCAAGATTCTTTGAAGACCTTGAAGATTATTAAAAATCTTTTAGGGGTTAGTATTTTAGATAATACTGTAGGATAGAGAGAATATTCTTTTATAAGCACAAAATCTTCACTCTAAAAATCTTTTTGAGATATTTTTGAAAGTTGTATTGAAAAGAAAAGTCAAATCTTTGTTCTTTTAATTCTACTTACCTAAATGAAAATGATTTTGGCTTAAATATTTTTGAAAACAAATAATTTAGTATCTGCAAAACATTCATTATCATTTTATTTTTGGAAACTCAAAATACTCATTAAAATTAAGATTTCAATAGGATCTTCATCCGTCCTATAAAAACATTTTCTTCTTTTGAAAAAATGGTGTTTTTTGGTAAAAGTAAGAGTCCATTGCTTCAAGAGATATTTTTCAAAGCTCTCTCTTTAACCCCCCTAATTTTCTTTTCATCTATTTGCGTCAAGAGATATTTTTAACAGGAAAGAAATTTAATAACAATATTTTTTAAAGAATAATTCTGAACTTTATTTCTGTTTTCAAAATCAGTTTCCTATTCTTCCTGTGATTATAATTGTGTTTCCCTCTGTCCATATAGATTGTTGTAATCTATTACGAATTAGAGGTTTTTAAAAGAAAACTTTTAACTTACATGAAAAGCTATGGTGTAAATAGGTTATCAAACAACCCTCTCTTTATGTGAGATTTAATTTTTGATGTGACCTTCTATTTTCTGCAAAAACAAAAAGGGTAAGGGTTGATTAGAACCTTTAGAAATCTAGGGAGACAAAGTTTAGATCTAGGTGTTGATCTATTCCCTTGTAAAGTTGGTTTGTCTCTTCCTCTTGAAAAGAGATAACATAGTGGAGGATCTCAAGACGAGTCTTGAGGAGTGGATGTAGGTGAGTTAGTGTCGAATCACTATAAATCTCTGTGTTATCTTCTTTTATCTTTTAAAGTTCTACTTGATTATTTTCTATTTAAATAATTTTCAATCTTTTCAGAAATGCAAAGTCGTTAATGAGTTTTTGTTTCTATATGTGAATAAGTTTAATCTTTGTGGAACATTAGAACTCTAGATTTTTGTATTGTAATTATACCAAATTATATATTTAATATAATTCACAATTTGAGTTATAATTAGTTTTCTAATCTTGGATAAGCTTTGTGAAGTAGTTCTAAATGTAATAACTGTTCTTCACAGAGTCGTTCTAATCTTGCAACAACTTTAAAACTTGATAACTAACTCTCACAAATCCCTTCTATTTCCACTGCAAAAGAATTCTAATTTTGTGTTTTGAAAGTTAAAATTTTAGAATACCCAATTCAGCCCCCCTCTGAGATTGTGCCATACATAAATGGGACCCACAATTTGGTATTAGAGCTTTTAGCTCTTGATTTACTAAAGCTTAACTACTTAAGACAAAAGATCTTGTGGCAGCCCCACATCCTTTTACATCTTTAGAAGGTCAATCTATTTCTAGACCATCTCTGTTCAAAGGTTCTAATTGCTCTTACTAGAAAACTAGAATGGAAAATTTTATAAAATCAGTTCATATAAATTGTTGGTGGAACATCATTACTGATTCTCTTATTCTAAAAAAAAACTATTGAAACTAAAAGTATTCCAAAAATAAAAGAAGAATGTACTGATGCTAATTGGATGACATTTTTATAAATGCAATAGCCATTAATATTCTTCATTGTGCATTAGATCTGGTAGAGCACAACAAAGTCTCTAGATGTAAGTCTGCAAAAGAAGTTTGGAAAAAACTCAGAGTTACCTATGAAGGAATAGATCGAGTTAAGGAATCTAGAATATATATCCTTTAGCGAGAATATGAAATATTTAGTATGAAAGGAGAGACTATAGCTGAACTAAATTTTAGATTCACAAACATAGTTAATCCTTTGAGAACTCTCAGGAAGGAAATTTCCAAAGATGAGCTTGTTAAGAAAATTCTTAGAATTCTACACAAAAAGTAGGATTCTATTGGAACTATCATGAACTACAAGGAGACTCCCGTAACCTATGACTACTTAATGGCAGCTCTTATTTCAAAAGAGATGACACCTTCTTTGACTGTAGAAGATAAGAAAAAGAAAGGACTAGCTTTGAAGGTAGTTTCTAGTGAAGAAATTTCTGATCTTGACAATGGCGTTCTAGCTCTTGTTGTTAGAAAATTCAAAAAGTTCAATAAGAAAGGTGGAAAACCATAGAAAAAGTTTATTAAAAAGAACTTTTCACCTAAAAATGGTAACTTGCTTAAGAAAGAATCTTCTAAAGTGGTTTGTTATGAATGCAACAAACCCGTTCATATAAAGCCTAATAGTCTTAAGCTGAAAAAGAAGTCAAAAAATGAAAAGCTAAAGCAGATATTCGTATCTGCATGAAATGACTCAGATGATTCTAATTCTGAAAGTCAAAGTGACCAGGATGAAATTGTAAATATCTTTTTGATGGCCACTATTGATTCTGACTCCAAAGAAATCAGCACTCTGACTTCAACACAGAAAGTTGAAAGTAGCAAAGTAGATGTAGCAGGCCAAAAGCAAGATGAAAGCAATGTAAGTGTCTCTAAACTTAAATCTGAAAGTGATATTCTAGATACTTATAATAACCTTTGCACTAAATTTAAAAAGATTACTAAAAAGCATAAAGTTCTAAAGATAGATTATAGGAAGTTGAAAATTGAATTTGATCATTTGAAAGATGCTTTTTATCAAGAAGTTACATGCAAAGATCTTATTATAGAGATCAAAGATATGAAAGAATGTAATGAAAAATTTTCTGAAAATCTGAAACATTTTGAAGAAAAATGTAAAAGTTTAAATTCTAAAAATGAATCTTTGAAACTTGAGATTAGAATTCTAAAGTCAATTTCAAAATCATTTTCTAAAGAAAATACAATTTCTTGCTATTATAGCACTTCAAGAAATATTCATGTTTCTGTTAAGAAAAATGTCACTTCTAATGTTGCAACATTAAAACGTCAGAAATGTTTTGAAAAATCTGGTAGTCTCAACAAAAAGAAAAAATCATAGCAAGTTGAATGTAAAAGGATCTACACCTGTTACCACTAACCCTCAAGGACCCAATACATGATGGATACCTAAATCTACATGATCTTTTGAGGTGAGCTTGAGGAGTGAGCTGAGAAAAGAAATGTGGTGCATGGACAACGCTTGCTCCAAGTGTATGAGTGGTAACAGAAATAAATTCAATAGATTAGAAGAGAACAAGGGAGGTATAGTGAGCTTTAGAGACAAAGTAAAAGGTAAAATTGTTGGTGTTGGTGTGATAAGTTCCAATCCTTCAATAGAAGATGTATGCATAGTAGATGGATTTCAATATAATTTTTTAAGTGTAAGTCAAATTTTTTATCAAAATAGAAGAGTGACCTTTGAACCCTCTTATTGTGAAGTTCACAACATGCATGATAACAAAACTCTTTCTATAGGAAAAAGGTTTGGGAACATATATCTAGTAAACCTTTATGATATGCATAACCTAGACATATGCTTAGTTTCTATTGATAATTCTTATTGGTTATGGCATAGAAGACTTGGACATAGAAGCATGCACTTTATTTCTAAAACTGTCTAAGAAAGATTTAGTTCTTGGTTTGCTAAAGTTGAAATTTGAAAAAGATCATATCTATGACTCTTGTCAATTGCGCAAACTTATTAGAACATCTTTCAAATCTAAGGGCATGGTTTCTACTTCTATACCTTTAGAATTATCACACCTTGATTTGTTTGGACCTGTTAGTCCTTCTAGTCTTGGAGGTAAATCTTATGCACTTGTCATAGTTGATGATTACTCTAGATTCACCTGGACACTCTTCCTTAGAAATAAGGATGATTCATATGACATGTTTGTTCATCTTTGCAAAAGGATACACAATGAGAAATGATAAAAACATCTTCGCAATTAGAAGTGACTAAGGAAGAGAATTTGAAAATTAGAAATTCGATACTTTTTGCAAAAAATCAAGAATCTTCCATAACTCCTCAGCACCTAGAACACCTCAGTAGAATGGAGTAGTGGAATGCAAGAATAGAACACTTTAGGAAATGGCCAAAACCATGCTGAGTCATTCTAATTTACTAAAGTATTTCTACGCAAAAGTTGTTAACACAGCTTGTTATATTCTAAACAAAGCATTGGTAAGATCTAAACTGAAAAGACTCCATATGAGTTATACAAAGGTAGAAAGCCAATTATTGGTTATTTTCATATTTTTGGGTGTAAGTGCTTTATTCTAGATAATAAGTCACCTTACTAAATTTGATGCAAAATCTTATGAAGGGACTTTTCTAGGATATTCTAATAATAGTAAAGCATATAGAGTGTTTAATAAGAAAACTCTAATTGTAGAGGAATCTATCCATGTTGTTTTTTATGAATCTGATTCTACTTCTAAAATTTTAGAAAATGACGATGTTGTAGATTTTGATCAAGAAAAGCAGAATAAACAGTCAAAACAACTAGAACATCTAGAACATGAGCAGAATGAACAATCAAAATAGCCAGAGCATGATCAAAATGATGATAATCAGGCTAAACCAGAAAATGAACATGAATTTCAAAATAACACTGAAAGTCAAATGCTAGAACCAGAAAATGGAGCTTCTAATTTACCAAAAGAGTGACGATTCCACAAGTATCATCCTTAAAAGGACATCATTGACAACCCTTCAGAAAGGATGATAACTAGAGCTCAATTTAAGATATATTTTTATAATGTTGATTTCGTTTCTCAATTAGAATCTAAAACTTTAGAAGATGTTCAAAATGATGAAAGTTGAATTCTTGCTATGTAAGAAGAACTGAATCATTTTAAGATAAACCAAGTTTGGAAACTTTTTTCTAGACCTAAAAAAAATGGGTGTTTAGAAATAAGCTTGATGAACATGGTAATGTTATGAGAAACAAAGCAAGGTTAGTGGCTCAAGATTACAACCAAGAAGAGGGCATCAATTTTGATGAGACCTTTGCTTTGGTTGCTAAACTTGAGGCCATTAGAATGCTTTATGCACTTGCATGTTTTAAAAACTTCATGTTATATCAAATGGATGTGAAAAGTGCTTTTCTAAATGGTTTTCTAAATAAAGAAGTATATGTAGAACAACCACCAGTTTTGAAGTTTATGATAAACCAAACCATGTTTACAAACTTATTAAAGCATGTTACGGTTTAAAACAAGCTCCTAAGGCTTGATATGAAAGACTAAATAAGTTTGTATTAGAAAATAGTTTTACTAGAGGAAAGGTGGATACTACACTTTTTATTAAAAATAAAGCACCTGATATTCTTGTAGTATAAATCTATATTGATGACATAATCTTTGGTTCTACTAACGACTTTCTTTGTAAAGAATTTTCTAAGATTGTCTAGGGTGAGTTTAAAAGGAATATGATGGGAGAATTAAACTTCTTCCTTGAACTTCAAATCAAACAATGTGACAATGGAATCTTCATAAACTAAGGCAAGTACACTGAAGAACTTTTAAAAAGGTTCAAAATAGAGAATTCCAAGGTATGTATCACACTAATGAGCCTATCCTCAAAATTAGAAAAAGTTGAGAATGAAAAGGATGTGGATATTAAGTTGTTTAGAAGTATGATTGTTTCTTTACTATATCTAACTGTGAGCAGACCTGACATCACTTTAGTGTTGGTTTATGTGCTAGATTTCAATGATATCCCAAAGAATCTTATTTAATTACTATAAAAAGAATTTTAAGTTATCTTTATGGAACTTCTAATCTCAGTCTATGGTATACTAAAGGTGATACATTTGATCTTATTGGGTATGGTGATTTCGACTTTGCAGAAAGTAGAATAGATAGAAAGAGCATGTCTGGAACTATTCAGTTTCTAGATAATGCCCTCATATCATGGTTTAGCAAGAAACAGACTTCTGTTGCTCTCTCTACTGCATAAGGAGAACCTTGTTGCTGGAAGCTGTGTTGCATAAGTTCTGTGGATCAAATAATAATTGGCAGACTATGGTATGAAATTAGAAACAACTCCAATCAGATATGCCAACATAAGCATTATCAACTTGTCTAAAAATCTAGTCCAACATTCTAGAACTAAGCACATAGAACTGAAACATCACTTCATACGAGATCATGTTAAGAAAAGTGATATAGTGGTTGAGTTCATCCCTACTAAAAAGCAATTGGCAAATATTTTCACTAAACCTTAAAATAAAAGCCAACTCTACTTGATTAGAAGATAACTGGGTATGTTAGTTCTAAACTCTTAACTAGAACTATGTAAGTATGTTCTAAAATACTTTCTAAGTTTGAGTTTGAAAAACTTGTTCTGTGTTACGTTTCTAAATATTTATTTTGTGAGTTTTTTTTTTTTAAAAAAATGTTTTTGTGTCTAAAATAGCTATATAACGTTCTGATGTGAAATTCTAATGTCACCATTAGATTCTATTTTCATTAGACAAAATAAAACAGTCAGTTTTTATTTATTTATTTATTTATTTTATTTCACTTCATTTTATTCTTATAGGTAATTTTTTTGTGTCAGTTTATTTATGTAAAATTTTATTTAGGGTTTTGCTTTAGTTGATTTAGTTTCTTTTTTAACCGTTATTTTCTTTTCTTCTCTTTACTTCTCTCTTTATCTCTCAGGCCTCTATCGTAACTTCTTTTATAAGTTGTTTCTCTCTCTCTCTCTCTCTCTCTCTCTCTCTCTCTCTCTCTCTCTCTCTCTTTAAAACTATAACTTCTCTTAATTGTTTTCTCTTTCTTCTACCAAAAAAACTATTTGATCTTCTCTATCACTCTCTCTCTTAACGAAACCCTATTCTTCTCTGTTCTAAAGTCTAAGACATGGCCAAATCTGATCCTCTTTCTCTTTTGATTTTGTGACTAATGAGGAATTAGAACTCCTCATGAATTTGACTAAGAAATACAAAAAGCAAGAGACAAAACTGAAGAAATCGGTAATGGAATCAAGTTTAGGGAAAGAAAAATCGAAAAGCAAAATAGAGAAATCGATAGCAAAGGAAAAAGCAAAAGAAAAGGGTTCTGCTTCTCATGGAAAAGGTTGAATTGCGCATAATGTGGCACATAGTTGAAAAGAAGCCTTTCAATATGTGTCGTACTATTTGTGATAAAATGTAGAGCAATTCCAAAAAGCTACCCTATGGTATGATCTTGACTTCTGTCTTTCAGTTTCTAGGAGTAGATTTGAAAATAAAATAATGCTACAATGTTTCAAACTTAGATAGTAATTCTTTAAAATTGAAAGATGAAGAAGATGAAAAGGAAAAAGAAGAGGGTTTAGAAAAAGAAAAAGTTGAAAAAGAAAGAATAGAAAAGAAGAAAGAAAAAGTAAGTTTAGAAAAAGAGAAATTTGAGGGTAAGAGGAAAACAAATAAGTCAGAAATAGAAAAAGAAAAGGGGACAGAAGCTGAAATAGAATTAGAACCAGAAAAAAGAAAGAAAAAGAAGCTGAAATAGAAACTGAAGTGCCTAATACACTAGCCTCGAATAATTGGGTTTGGGGACTAGGTTTTCAATTTCTTTGCATATGGATCAACAGTTTGGGTTTAAATTGAAAATCAAAATCATGTTTTGCATGAATGTCGGCTTTATCGATGCATGGGCATACTCATAATGCATGTCAATATTTGGAATATAGTGCACTAAAAGTAAGAAGATCTAATAATGGTCGTGTATTTCAAAGGGGAGCCTAACTATAGCCTATTTATAGTGGGGTTCTAGGTCGTGCAACACATTCCTTTAAGTCCCAACCGGTCAATTCAGTCGAGGGCTCGCTACCTAGGCTGAATCCATAGGTATGCCTTCGTACCTCATTCGTATAAGGATCAAGGAGCACGAAATTCTACCATCGATGAGGATGGTAGGGTTTTGAAGGTTCACTCTTAAAATGGACTTACTGGTTTTTCGACTAATTTCGGGCTTAATTTTGAAAATTGGTTCTGCCGAATGGACCGAGCTTAGTTTGTCAAATAAACCAGGCACAAAGCATGCATAGTGTCGGATAGACCGGTCTTAAAGTTGATAAGGTGCCGGACGGACTGGGCTCAATTGACAAAGTTTAGTTTGAGTGATTATACCCTCATGCTTGTGACGCAGCCTGATCGGAGCTCCACGATGGGTTGTTGACCAAAGAGGTCGAGTCTTCCTCCAAATATAAGCTAAGGTATGGCACGAGGACCCGTATTATAATCTTATAATATTGGTAAATGATGAATTATTAATCAATCGCTAGATTTGATTAATAATTAATCACCTAACTAGTAGCTTTGGCCTAAGAAAGGTCAAAGTGTGATTGGAAGTCGAAAGGATTGACTTTTGAGAGCCAAGTCAAGATTTAAACTCAACTATGGAAGATGAACAAAGTCCGACTTTGTGGTCATAGAATCGCAAAAGTAAGAATTATAGTCGTTGATGCTTGAGAAGATCTCGAACAAGCAACAAGAGGTATGGAAATCAGGGAGGCAGTGTGCCTTTTATAGGCATAAGGGAGTGGCTTAGCCAGCTTGGTCGACACCGACCACCCTAAAATCAAAGCCGGAGATCAGTTTTCCAGCGCCGGTGGAGAGTCTCGGTGGCATCTTGGTTGGCGCCGCCACTAGGCTGGCCCCGCCGCTAGGCTGGCCAACGCTGATCTTGGAAAATTTCCAAGATACCCCTCCCCTTTGGTTTCTAGGTTTTCGGGCTTTCAAAAGTTCGTTCGGGGCCCAAACGACGTCTAATCGAGCTGATTCTCACTTTGTTGGGACCGTGATTGAATTTCCTAAAGCCTGGTGTTGAAATCATGGTTAAGATCAATTTGTCTTTTACACTTGAAAAGAGATAACATAGTGGAGGATATCAATATGAGTCTTGGGGAGTAAATGTAGGCGAGTTAGTATCGAACCACTATAAATTTTTGTGTTTATCTTCTCTTATTTTCTGAAGTTCTGTTTGATTATTTCTATTTAAATAATTGTTATCTTTTTAGAAATGCAAAATTTAATAGGTTTCTGTTTCCATATGTGAATAAGATTTGTCTTTGTGGAACATTAGAAATCTGAATTTCTGTATTATGATTATACTAAGTTCTAATATGTCCTTCTATATTTAGTATAATTCACAATTTGATCTATAGTCAGTTGTCTAATCTTAGATAAGCTTTGAGAAGTAGTTCTAAACGTAATAACTATTGTTCATAAAGTCTTTCTAATTTTGCATAAGCTTTGTAAAGAAATTTTAAACGCAATAACTGTTCTTCACAAAGTTGTTCTAATCTTACAACAACTTTGTGAGAAAGTTTTAAACTTGATAACTAACTCTCATATATGTCTTATATTTTCCTGGCAATAAAATTTTGATTTTATATTTTTGGAAGTTAAATTTTTAGAAAATCCAATTCGGGGGGGGGGGGGGGGGGGGGGGGGGGGGGGGGGGGGGGGGGGGGGGGGGGGGGGGGGGGGGGGGGGGGGGGGGGGGGGGGGGGGG
>CANUEP010141912.1:0-12425 GCA_947857235.1 Jatropha podagrica | reverse complement strand
AGTTCACTTAAGTCCTATCATGTTAATTTACCATTCATTCCAAGAAATATTTATTAACATCCATACAGCATAAATATAATAAGATAATAATACTTAAATAACCACCAATCTCATTAATTACAATTTCAATATTTACAACCTTAATACTTTTACAATATTACCTATACATGCCAAAATCACAAATTACTATATGTCCTACCCAAAGATAATATTTCTACTATGATGCTACTCCTCCGGTCTTCGGGTAGCGTCCACCGCTCTTAACCTGCGCGTGATAAAAATCAACGCGCTGAGTGGAAGACTCTGTGGTGCTAAATAATTATTGATAAAGTAGCAAAATATTGCCAAAGCGATAAATCTCAAATATAATTTAAAATACTCAAGTCAAATATACAGTAAGTACCAAAAACGTACCAATTAAATTAAAATATTTTGAATATCATAAAAAGTTTGTTTCTTAAAAATTAGTTCATAATATGTCAAGAGTAAGAAAAACTTTATAAATACGAATACATCTCCGATTTCTTTATAATAGGATAAAATCACGTTTCTTAGTTAAGTGCTCATATATATATAGAAAGAAACATAACTAGATTCGATTTCAGTATCACTTAATTATGGCTTCTGAAAGCACCACCACTTATCAGAAACGAGGCCTGTGGTAGCGCCCCTAATGGCCAATGAAAGCGTTACACACTCATACAATAATAAGCGCGTCCGCTTATTCAAAAGGGCTGCAGATGATCATAGCTCTCACTTAATAGAATGGGCTGATAACCCAAGCATGCTCATTAATTAGAATAAATCTCATCTTACTATATTTCGATCATGCATACTAAAGCCCAAAACAAAACCATTCTTTTACAAATAACCTTATTTCTTATAAATATTTCCTTCGCAAAATGTTTCGTAACTTAACACTTATTACTTCAAAATTAATTAACTTACAACTTGTAAATAGTTATCAAAGCTTCCTTATGTTCCAAACCAAAATCATCACTTCTTATTACACATATATGCATAGCTTAAAACACTTAAAAATTAACATTTAAAGGACAAAAACATGCCTTACCACCCTAGGTTGGTTCGGCCTCTTTATGTCACCAAAAAGGGAAAGAATTCACTTCCCTTTTAAACATTCTAGCATTCTTAAGAATCATGGAAAATCACATTAAAGCAAACAAATAACAATTCCCCAACAAATTTCACAAAAACTCAAAAATTCATTCAAAAACCTAAAGATTGAAACTTAAAGAAAATAAAAGGGGAATTGAAATAATAATGCACTAACCTTCAAAACAAGCTTGAAGAACCTTGGAAAGCCTCGCTCCTTGACTTTCTCCTTTCCTTTTAGAGAGGGTTCACCAACCTCTTCAAAGTAGGAAAAATGCACATTAAAATAAAAAATTAACAAAAGAAATAGATGGAGCATGATTTAATGCATCAATTACATGCGTAACCCTTGAATTCTACTTAGTAAATCACAAATTCTAAAATTCACAACTTACTTGCTTCAATTGTAACTCCAATTTCCTTAGCTTCTAATCACCAATTTCCACTTCTTTCACTTGATTCTTAAGGTTTAATTACAAATATTTTGTTTAATTCACGAAATTTGAGGTGGTTTAGTGGTAAGAAATTGAAAGAAAATGGAGAAGGAGAAGGAGATGAAGTTGGCGTGGAGATTGGAGAAGAAGAAGAAGATGAGTGAAAGGTGTTGGTTGATGAATGGTAACTTTAAGAAGAAAAGTCAAATTTAGCTTCTTCATTTTATGCCAAATGAATGGCTACGATCAAGTGTCTATTCTCATCCAATGGCTCTAAATATTCCTCAAATAATTCTCCTCTCATTATCATTTAACTCCACCAATTAATTAAATTAATTTCACAAAAATAATTCCTCAATTATTCCTTAACATACTACACAAAAAATCACTATTCATTAAATGCCTTACTTCTCCAAAAATATTCATGAAATATTTTCTACCCATCTAAATCATGCAAACATGCTCCAAAAATATTAAATAAAATATTAGACACACATAGTAATTTTTTCGGACCGAAATAGTACCGAGTCCCAGACCGATGGTACTATTTACAGACTGGTAAATCACTATTATCGACACTAAAAAAGATACTAAATAAGCAGACTGTTACATATAAAATGTATATATTGAAAAGGATTATAAATCTATAATAGATATTTTGGTACCTTTTGTCTATCTGACATTATGGTCCGTGGCTCCTCAGGTGATCCAAGTCCTATGCACTGGTTGAGACAATTGATGAAAAAGCCCCATGAAGCACTATTTTCGATCTCCACTATTCCCCAAGCTAGGGGTAGCACCCCTTTAGTTCCATCTAATGATACTGCTGACAAGAAAACCCCACCATAACCACCTTTTAAATGGCAGCCATCTACCCCAATAAATGGTCGACACCCCTTTATAAAAGCATCCCTTAAAGGCTTAAAACAAATAAATATCCTCCCAAAATTAATGGGGGCATTTTCATTATTTCTTTTCTTGGGCTCAAACTTGACTATTGTCCCTAGATTGTACCTCTGCATAGCTTCCATATACCTTCTCAAATGGTTATAACTTTGAGAATGAGATCCATCAAGTTGCTCTTTAGCTTGACTCCTAACCCTATATAACTGCCATGGCTATACTTTGATGCCTCATTTTTTTTATAATTCCCCTTCCATAAGCTCATAACTTATAGAAGGATCTGTCTCCAACTGATGCAAGAACTTTTTTTTCACCCACTTTGTATTAGCATTAGGGTTTTTATTTCCCATTGGTCTAACACATTCATGTTCATCATGTAAGGTCTTGACCATGAATGTGACTTCATCTTCTAGGGTAGCAGCATATAATCTTCATTTACAGCCCTCATCTTTGCATTTAACTATCACTTTTTATTTGTTACTCTTTATCCATTTGATTATGTAGCCACCCACCACTGCATAATCCCTTAGAGCCTCTCTTAAAATCTCAACCTTCTCAAAAACTTGCCCAACTTTGAAATGAACCTCACCCCCTTCTGATGGCCTGTACACAGCCTGGTAAACCCTTTCAAATGGGTCACCCCTCATTCTCTTTCTTTTAACAGTACCCTCATCTTCACTCTCCTCATCTTCTTCAACCTCACCCATCTCTATGTCCTCTCCAGAGCTTAAATCACCCAAATTGTCACTGTCATCATTTGTGGCAACTGGTTCATCATCAACAGCATTATCTATTTTAGAACTCTGTGGGACAGCAGCTTTAGGGATAATAAAATCTTCAAGAAAGCCAGTTGACTCATTGGACTCATGCCCATGGAAGTCATAATCAACATCATCAGAAGCATCACTCTCACTATTAGGATCACTTATCTGACTTGTTTGTAAATCATGGATTGTAGCTATCTCAAGTGGATTTTTTCTCCTTCTGAATGTCTACACCTTTATTGGTGGTTGCATAAAATTCTGTGTGCTTATATTTTCTTCCTCATATGTTCTGGATGTAGAATTTGGCTCATTGCAAGTATTAGTTATAGGAATGCTCACCCCTCTTCCACTTACCCCTCTACCCCTCAACCCTCTTCCCCCACTCACCCCTCTGCCCCTTAATCCAAGATTCCTTCCCCTGCCTCGACTCACTAAAAATTTAAAATAATTAGAATCAATTTCCATATTATCCCATATTCGAGAACCATAAACATATGTCTGCTTATTGTTTCCAACTTCTCTACTCATACCAACATTACTAATTCCTCAGTCTCTCCTATGTTAGGCATAACAGTTCCCCCACTTACATTGGTCACCCCCATATTATTTACTTCCTCAATCTCTCCTACATTGTTCATATGAAGTCCCACCCTTGTATTATTGACCCCAACATTGTTACCTTCCTCATGCTATCCTACATTAGGCATATCACTCATATTACCATTATCACCCACATTCTTAGTAGTATCATCCACCACATTGCCACTAATCTCCTCAACATCACTTTCCATGTTGTTTGCATTAGGGCTCTTAAAGCAACCAACAATTTCTACATCATCAGAATTTTCATTAGGTCTACCCATGGCAAGTGGCTCCACATTTCTAGCATCCACCCTTATTTCAATCTTACGAGTGGAATTATACATAGCAAACATTGCCATTAAATCATCATCAGACTCAACAGTAAATTGCATTCCAACTCCAAACCTTATAGTGATAAAACTAGCCTCTATTTGGAAATGCTTATAAATATCTTTTACAAAGGTTAGGTAACAGTATTCCTCACTATCTATATTGTTAAATGTTGCAACTCTTCCTTCATGAGTTAAAAAAAGTGTGTACAAAACTTGCCCCGCCATACTACAAAGAAAGAAAAAATGATTTCAGACTTTAATCACACAAACCCTAACACTAACACATTATACACTAAACTTCACCATTCCACAACACATAACCTAGCGATTTACTAAATGGAAAACTACATTGCATATTATCATGATTTTTGTCAAAAAAAAACAGAACATAAAAGGAAGAGCATCGTTAACATTGTACCTGAAAAGTGCACTGATTTCTTGATTCCAATGTGGGTTCACTGACTCATCTAGCAACAATAATACTTCTTTTGCAGTAAACGCATCAAAGTGTTGCTCGATTACGCTCTGGGTTCATCGATTTCAAATTTGGGAACTTCCTTTTTTCTACTTCTCATTCTATCAAAGGGTGTTTTGCTTTCCCTCCTAAATGAATTTTCTTTTTTAGGGGGTGGGGGGGGGGGGGGGGGGGTTATAAAAGGGCTTTAAAGCCATTTCACATTTACTTAACATCCAAAATGCCAAAAGTTGGACGAAGTAAATTTTAATATAATAGGATAAACCTACGTGGACAAAATAGTATATTAAAAAAAATTGGTGAAAAAGTAGTTAAGTTAGGAATTCTATAGGGACAAGATTATAATTTTCCCATTAAAATAAGATCCTAAATAGTGACATGAAAAATTTGATATTGTAATGCTATTGAATGGCTTTAAACATAATGGAGCTGATAAATGTATTTATTCTAAATTCACTAAAGATTATGGTGTACTAATGTCTTTATGTTGATGATATGCTAATTATAGGAACGAACATGCTAGGTGTAAATGATACTAAGAAATATTTAACTTCTCAATTTAAAATGAAAGGTTTGGGAGAAGTAAACACTATCTTACAATCAAAGTTAAAAAATATAGTGGGGTTTTGCTTTGTGTCAAACTCACTATATTGATAAGGTTCTTTCAAAGTTTAATCATTTCAGTATTAAAGAATTTAATAGTTGTCATGATGTTACTAGCAAGTTAATTGAAAATTTTGAAAGATCCATAAATCAGTTAGATAATGCTAGTACAATTGGTAGTTTGATGCATGCAATGCATTGTATTATATTAGATATAGCATTTGTTATTTGTAAACTTTCAAGATACACTCATAATCCTAGTAATGAACATCGAAAAGCCATTTGAAGAGTTCTTGGATATCTGAAGAGAACAAAGTTATATGCATCATGTTATAATTAATATCCTTCGATTTTAGAAGGATATTGTGATGCTAGTTGGATAACTAGTGTCAATAATAATAAGTCCACGTCTAGTTGGATATTCACTTTAGGTGAAGGAACTATTTCGTAGGATTCTAAGAAACATACGTTTATAACTCATTCTAAAATTGATTTTGAGCTTATTGCCTTAGCAGCAGTAGAAAAAGAGGCAGAATAGTTGAGAAATTTATTACTAGACGTAAAGTTGTGGCCAAAACCAATGCCAACTGTCCTCATATATTACGATAATGAAGCAACTATGTATACAGTGTTTAATAAGATATACAATGATAAATGTAAACATATTACTTTAAGACATGAATACATAAAACAACCGATTTCTGATGGTGTTATTATAGTTATTTATGTAAGGTCTAAAGATAATCTTGCTAACTATTAACTAAAGGACTCTCGAGAGATATGATATTAAGTACTACGAGAGCTATGGGTCTAAAAGTACGATAAATTATTATTGAATAGGATAAACCTTACCTTTCTTATTGCCTAAAAATTCTAAAGGTTAAAAATGTAACAAGTTATTTAGTGGTAGTTAGTAAGTACTAGGAAAAAATATAGTACTTAAGTAACAGAGGTTGAGTATGTTTTACTCTTAATGAAGAAATAGAGTTTAGATAAGAACTAAGGAAGTCCAAATATATTAAGGACTTGGTTAAAGACTTCACCTATATATAAAAACATAAAATGGTGCCACTTTGATCAAAGTTAGAAATGCAAAACTTTGAATTCAGAAAGTATCACAAGGCCACATTAAAGTGCTAAAACTTTATGAACACTTTAAGAATTTAACTCGATTTTATGACTTATATGTGTAATTATTTCTGTCTTGTCAATTAAAAAAATTGAGATTTAATAGAGTAATGTTTAACCATCAAATTCGACAAGATTTGAAATATGTATACAAGTAACAAGTTTAAATCGAAAGATATGTGTTATATGCTTAAATCTTAAAATCAAGCATATAATCAGTAACTAAGTGGGGGATTGTTAGTATAGTTAGTAGATTATATAAGTTGAATTGCTATCCCACATGGAAAAGATACAAAAGATTACAAGCATTTATAAACGGCCAAATATATAATTTCCCCCCCTGAATTTCGCATAATTTGCCATTTGTTCCTCTAAACTTTACGAGGGACCCATTGTGCCCTTTAACAACCAAATTTTGTGGTTATTGTATCCCTTGCCAAGCTGGATCATTTGCGTGAAACACAGTCGCGTCTACGTGTAATAATTTGTTGATGTGTCATCAAGTTTTTTGCCACTCTGGATTCCTAACGTACAACAACTAATGGGAAACAGAAAAAGGAGAAATAACAAAAAATCATAACAGAAAAATAATAAAACCCACCCATAAACTGAAATCCCCATATTGAAAATTTGAAAATTTCGATTGAAGGGCCTACATTGCTTGTTAAAGTGCTTACATTGCGTTTTCGTAGTGTGTTTTCGATTGAAGAGGGACGCGACATTGCATGCTACTTCCTATAATAGGTAAGAATTTGACCTGTTTTTGCTATGACTTGGGGTTTTTGTTGATTAGATTTTACTGGTTATATTATGTTCTGGGTATATTAGGTTTCTGTCAACTGTTTGTGTTGTTGTTTACATTAGAATGGTCATTGTATTATGTTTGTCGTTATATAGAAAAAGGAATATTTGTGACCTGGTTTTTTTTATATTTGAGATAAAATATTGGGTTATTTAGAAAGTGCGTTTTGTAGCAAATTTTAGGTCTTTAGATTGTAACTTTTAGGAACGAAATGCACATGAGAGCTTAGTTAAATATTTCTTTATGTAGGATATTATTATGGCTGAGAAGAGAATACACTTGAGCTGGAATCATGGTGGCATGTTTCAACTTGAGCCATAAATGAGGTATATTGGGGGCCATGTGACTGTGGAACCCAATGTGGACCCTGACCTACTTTCATTAGTGGAGTTGCAAGCCATAGCCAAGTCTTTTGGGTATAATAATGTGTTTAAGATATTTGAAAAATTTGTAATAGTAGGAGAGACAGAGGTATTTGGTTGTTTGTATAAAGATAGTGATGTGCTTCTTAAGTGTAGTGTATTGAGTCATGGTCAAACCCTCCATTTGTATGTGGAGCATGATGTGGATGAGGCAGAGGAGATAGAGTTCGGTGGACTTATTGAGAGAGTTATTGTAGATCCAAAAAGGGTAAATGTTGGTGGGGGTGTGAATAAAGAAGTTGAGTCAGACAATGTGGGTGTGGGCAATGATATTAATGATAATGTGGAGACAATAAATACTTCAACTGGTGAAAATGTTAGGTTAGATGGGATTGAGGATGTGGCAAGGCCTGTTATAGAGGAAGAATATGAGTCAAACAATGAAGATAGTGATGATAGTGACTACCTAGAGGAGAGAAAATCTTCATCTGAGGAAGGTTCTGAAAGTGAGGGGTTGGAATCAGAAGGTGCAAGTGATAATGATGAGGAGTTAAGGCAAGCTAGACAAAGTGTAAAGGCTTACAAGAGAAGAGTTAGGGGTCTTAGACAAGAAAATTGTGCAGATTTGCCTTTAGGGAAAGCAGGTGCAGACTTTGGGTTTAGAGGGGAAGATCACATTAGTGATAGGTATAAAGGGAAAACATGTAACAATGAACCCTACCCAAATGAATCTAACCTAGACAGTAGAGAAGTGACTGATGATGATCAGAATGAGGGTGAAATAAGTAGTTCAAGCAAGAATAGAGAAAGGAAATTGCATTATGATCCCACAACAGCAATTCCTTATTAGGAGTTAGGTGTGATTTTTGTGAATGTAGGTAAGTTTAGAGAAGCAATTAGAAAGTATGCAATAGTTAGAGGTGTGCATCTTACCATTAAACCAAATGAACCTGGGAGAGTTAGAGCAAAGTGCAAAGATGGTTGCCCCTAGTTATTGTTTGGAAGTAAAGAGAGTGGGATTGGGAATTTTATGATTAAGACTTATGTTCCAACACATAAGTGCTATAGGACAAATAGAAATAAGTTATGCAATTCCAAATTTATTGCTAAACACTTCCAAGAGAGAATCTTATCACAACCTAGCATTAAGATAAGGGATATACAGGATCTTAGTAGAGATCAATTGAAGGTTTATGTGGAAAAAACAGTAGCACGAAGGGCTAAAATTTGATGTCTGCCATGGGTGATTATAAGATAGAATTTGGTCGGATCCATGACTATTGTAAACAAATAAGAAATTCCAATCTAGGATCCACTTGTTTTGCTATGTGCAAACAATTGGCAAATGGTAAACAACAATTTTAGAGGCTATACATGTGTTTGAATGCATGTAAACAAGGTTTTTTGGCTGGAATAAGGCAGATCATAGGCATGGATGGTTGCTTTCCAAAAGGGCCATGTGGAGGCCAATTATTGTGTGTTGTCTCTAAAGATGGAAACAATCAAATGTTTCCTATTCCCTGGGCTATTATTGACATTAAAAACACAAGGAACTGGCTTTGGTTCGTTTCCACTTTGAAGCAAGATTTGGGTATCACAATAGGGAAGGGATGGGCAGTTATGATAGACATGTAGAAGGTATGTGGCCTTTATACTATTTATTTTACATTTTGGTTGTGTATTTTACTAATAAATTCTTAATAATGCATAACTAAGGTTTTTCTTTTAATGTTATGTGTGATAGGGATTGGACAAAGCCATTAGTCAGGAGTTACCTGATGTTGAGAATAGAATGTGTGCAAGGCATATTTGGACAAACTGGGCAAAGAAGTGGAGGGGTGAAGAGAGAAGGAAGAAGTTTTGGGAGGTGGCAAGGGCACCATTTGAAATGCTGTTAAAGGAGAAGTTGAAAGATATGAGCAAACTTGGTACTGGTATTGTTCAGGATTTATTGTATTATAACACCAACACTTGGTGTAAGGCATTCTTTAGTCCCTCAACTCAGTGTGATGTGGTTGAAAATAATATGTCTGAGACATTTAATGGGTGGATACTCAGTGCCAGATTGAAATCAATTATAAGCATGTGTGAAGAGATTAGGCAGCAAGTGATGGAGAGGAATATGAGAATGAGAGAATTTTCAGAGACATGGATTTATGATATCTCACATGTTGCAATGGAAAAATTGGAATTGCACAAGCTATTAGCTATGCATTGTACACCAAAGTGGAATGGGGATACTGGATTTGAGATAGTAGAGGGAGAATACCAACACACTGTGTGTTTGAGTAAAATGACATGTAGTTGCAGGTCATTGGAGCTTAAAGGCATTCCATGCCAACATGCAATTTGTGCTATGAATCACAGAAAGTTGAATCCATAAGATTACATTGCCAACTGGTATAGGAAACAACATTTTTTGTTGTCATATAGTTTTAGTGTGTAACCAGTGCGAGGAACGAAGCTTTGGCCTGAAACTAATAATCCTGTTGTTCTACCACCAATCATTGAGCAAAAAAAAGCAGGGAAAAAAAAGATCAATAGGTGAAGGGACAAAGATGAACCAAGAAAGAAGATTGGAAAGCATTCAAAGAGAGGTGTTGTAATGACATGTACACTGTGCAAGCATCCTAGACACAATAAAAAGGGTTGCCCACAGAAAGTGAGAACTGCATCTCAATCATTTCAACATTTTTCCTTAATTTTCTACTTACAATATTGTCTTTGATTTCATCTAATTGTTTATAATTGTTTGTATAGGTGAATATTAATGCTAACCCTACTGCAACTGTAATTGCACCAACATTAAGTTAGACAAGATCCACAACTCCAGCACAAGGCAGTAGTCCAAGTCAAACAAGAGCTACAACTCCATCACAGAGCAGCAATCCAAGCCAGCACTTAAGAGCAACTGAAAGACCATATACCAATTTCACTCCAGCTACCACCAGTAAATGTTCAATCCTTAATTAAATTAAATTAAATACATTATTTTTTTTAACATCATTTCATTGCCATTTTGGGATTTAGATGTTCACTTAATGCATTTCTCAGTGCCTTCATTTGCCATTGAACAAACCACAACTCAAGCTACATCTGCTGCAATGCAATTTAAAAGGTGTACAAGAGCTACAACAGCACAAAATCCAGTTCAAGCAACTCAGGGTACCAACCCTATGGCTAGAGGGACACATCAATTACCTCCCCCAAATAAAAAGAGATATGCATATCCAATAATGGCTTCTCAGGCTAAAAGGCAGGTTGCCCCAAGAGGAATAGGAGTTTACATAAATGAAACCACTGGTGCAACAACATATCAGGTTTTATATTTACTGTCAATTATTTTAGTTTGGTCTAATGCAATTTTAATTTGTTTCCAAAATTTATGAAACAATACTATTGTAAATGGGGATTTGGGATTTAAAGCTCCTAGATTGAAGTGGAAGGGCAAAAATGCAGTCACAGCCAAGCAACTACAACAACAGAGACTTGATACACAGCATCAGCATAGGCAATCTCAACTTGCAAGAACATCAACCAACTCTTCTACAATGAGTCAGCCATCACAAGGAAGCAACTGCCCATCTCAACATAGCACAAACCCTTAATCAAATTCATCTCTTTCTATTTTATTTATTGTATTTGGTAGTTGTGAAACAATTATGACTACTACCAACGTTTTCGTTAGTTGAATATGTATATTAGATTCAAGTGTTTTGGAGTTGGTATTTTTGAACTTAGATGTTGTAAAAGTACCAATGTTTTAGTCGTTTTGGAATGTAGATTGGATTCAAATTTTTATTTAATGGAAATTCACTAATTTCAGGAAATGCATTTCTTGTCTTATGTTAATTTCATTGTATAGTACTAATTACTGGCTATGCATTTGTTGTTAACTGTTAATTTCATTTCCAACTTAGAAATTACACAACAACAGGACATGAATAATAATGGGGACTACAAACTATATAAAAATTGCCTACACCCAGTGCTCAAAATCACTACACAGTCAGCCTATTCTACTCACAACAAAAGCTAAAACCAACTTCCCAATCCACACTACTGCAACTTCACATAACCCATTTCTTCAATCTATCCCACATTATCATCATAATAAACAACACAAAAGTAGCACTGCCAAATTGATATATAGTCTTGTGCTTCTTCCTCTCTTCTTCATATTCCCTGATACGCCTGAGTAAGCCCATAATCACATGTTGAACATGTTCTGGCAATGGTGGATCCAACCACTGAAAAAATTGCATGCGCCTGACTTCTGAGATCAACACAGCAAACAACAATTTCTTAAACCTCCATTTAAAGAAAAAAAATAAAAAATTCAAGCTTCAATACATGACTTACCCCATATCTCCTGCAACTAAAAAACCTCCTTCCTAGGTTCGCATTGGTGAATGAGACTTTAATCACTGCTACTTGACCGCAATTATAGCTCGAAATTAGAAACTCTGAAGCAAATTCCATCTAATTACAAAAACCCTAATTTATGTTCTTATAAGAAACAGAGGACGAAGGAGAGAGGGAATAAGAGAGCAGAAGGGAATTAGAAACCCTAAATAAGCACTTGATTTGTGCTAATCATAGTGTAATACGACGTTGTTTTGTACACATTGGATTTAGAAACCACTATTCACGCTCTTTGTTGCGATTTCCCCCACACTCCACTGATCCTGCTTGGCAAGGGATACAATAGCTACAAAATTTGGTTGTTAAAGGGCACAATGGGTCCCCTGAAAGTTTAGGGGCACAAATGGCAAATTATGCAAAATTCGGGGGGGGGGGGGGGGGGGGGGGGGGGGGGGGGGATTAAATATTTTGACAATTATAAAAAAATAATAAAAAAAAAATAAAAAAAAAAATTTTTAAAAAAAATTTATAAAAAAAAAAAATTTAAAATATAAAATTTTAA
>CANUEP010141880.1:0-38629 GCA_947857235.1 Jatropha podagrica | reverse complement strand
TTTAGGGAATTAATTAGTTCAATTTATGTGACCAATTAACAAACAAGAAAGCAATAAAGCTAAAATTAAAAATGCAGAAAAGCAGTAAAGAATCGCAAGGAGCGTAAGGGAGAAGGAGTGTCCGTCAACACAGACTGAGTCCCTAAAAACGGAGGCCCGAGGGCCAATTTATAGGAAACGAAAGACCCGAGGGCGGGTTTGCCCGCCTGTCTGGGCGGGTATGCCCGCCTGGCTGGGCGGGCATGCCCAACCAGCTTGGGCGGGCATTGTCGTTCATAAGATCCCTGCATATGATTGCATCAAACCAGTGAAACAAAAACTCGGGGACAGAAACTGAAAATCTCTCTCATAATCAAAGAGGAAACAACCGAGCTATTAGAGAACAATTTCATTGAGGCTATTAATTATCCGACATGGTTGGCCAATATAGTACCAATTCCTAAGAAAGATGGGAAGGTCAAAATTTGCATTGGCCACTGGGATCTGAATAAGGCCTGGCCTAAGGGTGACTTCCCTCTACCATATATTGACCTGCTTGTTGACAGAATGGCAAGGTTTAGTGTTATTTCAGTCACATATCTCTATGCAGGGTATAATCAGATACTAGTCAGTCAACTAGATAAGCCAAAGACTTCCTTCATAATAGAGTGGGATACTTTTTGCTATATAATGATGCCATTTGGTCTGAAAAATGCTTATGCTACTTACCAGAGGATGGCCACCATGATCTTCCATGACCAAATGCACAAAAATGCAGAGGTATATGTTGATGACATGGTTGACCACACCAAGGACAAGGCAAGTCACTTGATTGACCTCGAGCAGTTCTTCTCTAGACTTTGAGAGTATAATGTAAAACTCAATCCTGCCAAATGCCTCTTCGGAGCCCCATCTAGCATCTTCTTGGGCTACATGGTATCTAAGAGAGGGACTGAGATTGACCCTTCAAAGTCCAAAACCATCATCGAGATGCAACCTCCCAAGATAGAAAAAGGGATCAATGGGGTTTATAGGCCGCCTTCAGTATATCACTCAGTTATCTCATAGTTAGCAAACACCTATGGGCTAATCTCTAAAAGGTTAAGAAAAGATGCCCCGAAAGCTTGAGATGACCAGTGCCAAAAGCCTTTGAACAGATCAAAGCATACTTACTCAATCCTCTGGTTCTCTAGCCTCCTTGACCTAGAAAGCCACTCCTCCTCTACTTATCAATGACAGATGAAGCCATCGAGGCTATGCTAGCACAAGAAGCATCAAATTCTCATAAAGAGAATGACATTTATTATATGTGTAAGCAAATGCTAAAGACAAAATTAAAGTACAGCAAGATCCAACGACTCTGCCTAGCCATAGCATGGGTTTGTATCAAGCTCCAACATTATCTTTGCTCCTACACTACTCATGTCATCTCTGACTAGAGTCATTTGAAATATCTTATGGAGGGGATGGTTCTAGACAGCAACACAGCTAAATGGGCTACCATCTTTGCAGCATTTGATCTAAAATTTATTACGAAGAAAGAAATCAAAGGTAGTGTGATAGCAGATCACTTGGTCGCATCTCCCAGTGATGCAGATAGCAGAAATCAGATTCCCGAATGAGGACATTCTATAAATTTATTCAAAATAGTTGAAAATGCACTTTGATGGAGCCTCTAACCATCAGCTTTATGGCATCGGCGTGGTCATATTAACTCTGGACGGGGCATGGCTCCCTTCACTAATAATTTGACATTCCAGGTCACTAATAAAGAAGCAGAGTATGAAGCCTGTATTGCCAGACTAGAAGCATCTCTGATTATTCAGATTAGACGCCTAATGGTTTTTTAGGACTCCATCCTGATAGTCTCTCAAGCACTGAAGAAATGGAAGATCAACGAACAACGTTTGAAACCATTCCTCCAACGCCTAAACCAGTTGGCTCAACAATTCAAAGAATTATCATTCCCCTATTTGCATTGGACCAAGAATCAATTTGCCGATGCACTAGCAACACTTGCCTCCATGGTTGATACCAATCCTGACATGGTCATCAAGCCCTTGAATATTCAAATTCAACCAACAGCTAGCTTAATGCTGCACTCTTTAGCTCGTCGATGGTAAGCCTTGGTACTGAGATATTTAGAACAGTTATGTAACAGTCCATTTTTCAGTGTCTTTTGCAGTGTCGGTAATAGTGATATACCGATATGTGAATAGTACCATCGGTCTGGGAGTTAGTATTATTTCGATCTAGAAAAATTACTATGCATGTCTAATATTTCATTTAATATTTTTGGAGCATGTTTGAATGATTTAGGTGGATAGAAAATATTGCATGAATATTTTTGGAGAATTGAGGTATTTAGTGAATAGCGTTTTCTAGTGTAGTATGTTAAGGAATAATTGAGGAATTATTTTCATGAAATTAATTTAATTAATTGGTGGAGTTAAATAATAATTAGAAGATAATTATTTGATGAATATTTAGAGTCGTTGGATGAGAATACTAGAGACTTGATCATAGCCATTCATTTGGCATAAAAGTAAGAAGCCAAGTTTGACTTTTCTACTTAAAAGTACCACTCATCAACACTATTCATCCTTCTTCTTCCTCTACTTCTCCACGCCACTTTCTCTCTCTACTCTCCTCCATTTTTTCTCATTTTTCTACCTCTAAACTACCTTAAAATAGATAAAATTAAACTAAAGAGTAGTGAATAAACTTGAAGATTTAAGTAGAAGTAGTTTTTTGTGCTCCTAAGCTAAGGAAATTAGAGTTTCTATCAAGAACAAGTTGTGAAATTTAAATTTGTTAAGTAATAAGTAGAATTCAAGGTTTAGACATGTAATTGATGCATTAAATCATGCTCTATCTATTTCTTTTGTCAATTCTTGATTCTTACGTTAATTTTTTTTTTCTACTTTGAAGAGGTTGGAGAACCCTCATCTAAAGAGAAGGAGAAAGCCAAGAATTGAGGCTTTCCAAGCTTGATAAAGCTTATTTAAGGGGTTAGTGCAATAATATTTCACTTTCCCTTCATTTTTTTTAAGTTTCCAATTTTTAGGTTTTTGAATGAATTTTGAGAAATTGTGAATTGTATTGGGGAAATGGTTATTTGATTGTTTTAACATGACTTTCCATGATTTTTAAGCATGATAGAATGCTTGAAAGGGAAGGGAAACACCTCCTTCCCCTTCACCTAAGTTTGGAGTAGCCTCCCTAGAGGAAGGCCCTTTTGATTTGTTTCTTGCTTTTGCTTTCTTTGATGATTAATGAGTCTTTGAATGGTTTTCTTTTAAGTAAGTGTGGTTATTTTGAAAAGAAAACATTTCCCCTTCTATTTACAAGAGTGGCAGAACCTATGGTGGGTGAAGGATACTATGTTTTCCTTGATTTCTATGTTTGATGTTAACTTAAATGAGTTTGTTAATAAGCAATTTGATGATGGTTAAAACCTCTACTTGAATTATAGTGTTTAAGCATTTTTTCAAGACTTAAAGAAGGTTTTGAATGTGTAAAAATGGGTTTTATGGTTAATTGTTTCAAGTAACGAATTTAATAGATTTGAGTAGTGATTTTAAGTTAGTAATTAAGACTTTTGATGGAGGAAACCATTCCTCCTTTGTTTTCATAAAGAGGTTGAACCTCCTTCTAGTGGTTAAGGCATGTTTTGTCTTTTTAAGTGTTAAAGTTATGTATATATGTGTATTAAGAAAGTATGATTTTTGATTGAAACATAAGTAGGTTTTGATGAATGCTTATAAATTGTAAGTTAAGTAATTTTGAAATAATAAGTATTAAGTTATGAAATGTTTTGCTAAGGACTTATTTAAAATTAATTATTTTATTTGTAAAATAATTTTTTTTTTTTTTTTTTGCTCTAGTATGCATGATTGAAATGTAGTAAGATGAGATTTATTCCGGTACATGAGCACGCTCGGCTTATCAGGCCTTTCTGTTATATGGAAGCTATGATAATATGCTAGGCTCTAGATGCCTTATGAATAAGCAAGTGCACTTATTATTCTGTGTGGCACTTTCATAGGCCATTAGGGGCACTTCCACAGGCCTCGTTTCTGATATGGAGTGGTGCACTCACAGGCCACTATTCTATTATTCCGTTATTCTGAAATCGACTCTATTTATATTTCTCTCTGTATATGTATGAGCCCATAACTAAGAATAAACTCTATTCTGTTATAAAAGAGAATGGAAATATATTTGTATTTATGGAATTTTTCTAACATTTGTCAAATTATGAATATATTTTCAAGAATGAATTTATTTATGACTTTTGAAATATTTTAATTTAATTTGTACATCTTTGGTATTTATTTCCTATTTCATTTAAGTATTTTAAATTATATTTAAGATTTGTTGCTTAGGTAACTGTGACATCCCAACCCGGCAAAGCGATCCTAAGAGGGGGGTAGAGTAGGGCTCCTGGCGAGCTTCTAGGATGGCACGCTAGCAAGGGTAGTGGAACGCGAGACACAAGAATAAATCAGATCATATATCGAAAAGGGGGTAACTAATCATCAGAGGCGCCTTTTAGTGGAATGGCTAGAGAGTTGAAAGAACTCCAGGGTTAAGCGTGCTCGCTTGACATAAATCCTAGGATGGATGACCTCCTGGGAAGTTCCCATTTCACCTACGGGACAAAACCGTGCGAGTCTTGCCGATCTAGTATGGGATGGAACTAGCTTGATCCAAAGCGGACAATTCCTCTAGTGGTTGGAGTCAGGGCATTACAATTTGGTATCAGAGTCTGACCCCCTCTAGTAGATATATGGTACGAGGACGAACCACGCAGAAGTTGGTGGGCCTATGACATCCCGACCCAGCAAAGCGATCCTAAAAGGGCGAGTAGAGTAGGGTTCCTGGTGAGCTTCTAGGATGGTAGGCTAGTTAGGGTAGTGAAATGCGAGACATAGGAATGAATCAGATCATATATCGAAAAGAGGGTAACTAATCATCAGAGGCACCTTTTGGTGGAATGGCTAGAGAGTTGGAAGAACTCCAGAGTTAAGCGTGCTCACTTGATAGAAATCCTATAATGGGTGACCTCCTGGGAAGTTCCCATTTCACCTACGGGACAAAACCGTGCGAATCTTGCCTATCTAGTATGGGATGGAACCGGCTTGATCTCCTCTAGTGGTTGGAGTCAGGGGGTTACAGCAACTTTTGCTATTTTATCAAATTATTTAGCATCACTGAGTTTTCACTGAGCGCGTCGATTTTTATCACACACAGGTTATGAGCGGTGGATGCTACCTGAAGATCAAAGGAGTAGCATCAGAGAAGGGTTTCTATTTTTGGGTAGGATATGTAATGAAACGTAATTATGGCATGTATAGGAATATTATAAAAAGTATTGAGGTTGTAAATATTGAATTTGTAAATTAATGAGATATGTGATTAATTAAGTAATATTATCTTAATGTGAATTTATGGTGTACAATTGTTAATAATTAATTCGCTAAATAAATGGTAAAATAATATGATAGAACCTAAGTGAATTGATGTGCGTATTTAGAAGTGTTGTGTGATATATCTCTCTGATTTGGAGTTTGGGGTTTGGAGGAACATATATATTAGAAGTGTTTCTATTTTCTTTATGTGGCAAGTTTATTTTTAGGAAAAACTCTTGCAAATTTTTCGTAGGAATTTCCTTAAACTTTATTTTAAAAAAATACTACTTGCCTCCTTATGGGAACTTAACCACTTCTAATACATGATTTATGATTATTGGGTAAGATAAGACGGTGCCGAATGTGGCATTTATCGTTTGGTCCCTCAGGATTGGGCGGTGTTTAGGTGATTCTAGGATATATGATTTGGTGTGAGAGTTTATCTGATTGGAGTAATTACATAAGTGATTTAAGTTAAATACATGCCATATTAGTCTGTTTTGAGAAATTCTCTCTAATGCAAACCTATTGGTCTTTGTAGGTATCGAGTTATGTCTCAGCATCTTTCTAATGAAGAGGTGGATAGTTATGCCCCTCCAAAGGGTGGTATACTAGTTGGTTGTGCTGTTGGTGGTGTTTTGGGTTTTGATGCAAAGCACACCTCAACTGCAGGGCAGGCTGCTGCGGGTCCTGTGTGGCCTAATCAGGGTGATTTAGTTCAGCAGTTGGTTGCTACTTTGAGGCAAGTTGCAAGAGCTATTCCCTAGGCTCTAGTCACACACAGCCCATGTTCCAGTCCGTCCCCCTATTGAGAGACTGAGGAAGTATGGTGCTATTGAATTTATGTGTCAGAAGGATGATGTGCCTTTTGTAGTAGAGTTCTAGTTCCGAGCTATAGAGAGGGTTTTGGAGCAGATGCAGTGTACTCCCCGAGACAGATTGATCTTTGCTACTTCCTTGCTGAAGGAAGAGGCTTATTAATGGTAAGAGTCAGTGACTAAGACAGCTAGAGTTGAGGATGTCACTATACACATCATATGGTCTGCCTAGAATCGGTTGTGTCAAAACTGGAGCCTTAGTAAGCATCGCCTTAAGCCTCTCAAAGCTATTATGACATCTATTAGTCCATTCAAACCAAACATCCTTATGGAGAAGTCTAGTCAAAGGGGCTGTAATAAGAGAAAACCCCTTGACAAACCTCCTATAATAATCAGCCAAACCTAAGAAACTGTGAATCTCAGTGACATTCTTAGGTGGCTTCCAATCAAGCACTACCCTAATCTTCTTTGGATCCACCCGAATACCCTTCGCAGAAACAATATGCCATAAGAAAACAATCTCTGTCAAGCAAAATCATACTTACTAAGCTTACCATACAACCGTCGATCTCTCAAAGTCTGCAGAACTATCCGTAGGTGGTGATCATGATCCTCTCTAGTCAGAGAGTACACTAAAATTTCATCAATGAAAACCACTATGAACTGATCCAAATAAGAATGAAAGACCCGGTTCATCAAATCCATAAATATTGCTGGAGCATTAGTCAAACCAAATGGCATCACTAAAAACTCATAGTCGCCATATCGAGTCCTAAAAGCAGTCTTAGGCACATCTGACTCTCTAACGCCCAACTGATGATACCCAGATCTCAAATCAATCTTTGAAAACACAGTGGCACCTCTCAACTAGTCAAACAAATTGTCTATCCGAGGCAATGGATTCACTGTCACCTTATTAAGCTACCTGCAATCAATGCACAGTCTCAAAGTACCATCCTTCTTCTTCACAAATAAAACTGGAGCGTGCCAAGCGGAAACACTAGGTCGAATAAAACCATTATCAATCAACTCCTGAAGCTAAATCTTTAACTCCCTCAACTTAGTAGGAGCCATCCGATATAGAGCAATCGATATCGACATGATACCCGACATAACCTCGATACTGAACTCAACCTCTCTCACAGGAGGTAAACTAGGAAAATCCTCCGGAAACACATACGGGAAATCACACATCGTCGAAATCTCATTTACACCAGGAGGTCTCCGCTCAGACTCAAGTACATAGGCTAAGAATGCCTCGTAGCCATGTTGTATCATCCTCCTAACGGTACTAGCTGAAATAACATTAGAGAGGTAATCCTTCCTCTTGCCCACAACTACTATCTCCTCTCCACTCAGAGTCTGGAGTATGATCCTCTTATGCCTACAATCCACAATCACCCCTTGCCATGATAGCTAATCCATACCCAAGATCACATCATACACCCAGAAGGGCAACTCTATCAAATCACCTAAGAATACATGCCTATGAATGACTAAAGGGCAATCTCTATACACCTGGTCAACCACTACATTCTTCCCTAATGGACTAGTGATCGAAACATTGTGCTCTAGTGTGACAGCATGCATACTACCCAATCTACCCACATGTATGCATATGTATGAATGCGTGGATCCCGGATCAATCAAAGTAAGTACAAAGGTATCAAAGATAAACAATGTACCTGCAATGATGTCTGGAGCATCCTGCTCCTCCCTAGTCCTAATAGCATAGGCCCTCGCCAGTGCTAACCTCTGGCCTATCTACTTTCTTAGATACTGGCCTGTGACTCCCAGTAGCATATGCCTCACCATGACCTCTACCTCTACCTCTCTAGACATAGGGAGCTGGCCTCCTAACCTGCTGAAGGGGACCAGTAGCTACTAAAGGACAATCCCTGGCCATATGCTCGGTGGATCCACATCTGAAATAAGCTCTCAAAGCTTCCCAACACACCCCAACATGTCTCCTGCCACACTAGGTTCAAGCTGGTAAACATAGCCACGCAGCACCTCCGCCACTGGCACCAGATGTAGCCTAAGGAGTTGATCTCATAAATGTACCCCAGTCAACTCTCTGTCTTGGTTTAATCCCCATATGTGGTCCACCTCTAAACCTCTTACTACTGGACTGAGCCCTGGAAGCCTGTCCAGACGTAGCACTCTAGAACCTCTTATGCTGACTACCCTGTTGGGTCCTCTACACTCTAGACTATCTCTCCGTCTAAATAATCTCCAACTCAGAAGCAGCCTTCACCAAAAAAGCCAACGTGGTGTGAGGTTGCAATGTCAAATGCATCCTATACTCATCCAATAGTCCCTTCCTAAACCGCTTACACCTATATGCCTCAGTAGGGATCAACTTAGCAACATACCTACTCAACCGCAGAACTCCCACTCATACTCTGATACGGTCATCCAACCCTGTCTAAGCTCTAGAAACTCTGCTATCCTCTGATCCGTATGTAACTCCCCCACATACTTCTCCCGAAACTCAAAGAGAAAGAAATCCCACGTCACATCTTTAGCTCTAGTTACCTTAACCACTGACTCCCACCATAAATAAGCCTCCTCCTTTAGCAAAGAAGTAACACAGATCAAATATATTTTAAGCATGGAAGACGTACTAATTAAATTTGAATATTTCGAAAAACCATAAAGAAATTCACACCTTAAAAATTTATACCAAACTCAATATAAATAAGAAAATATCACAAATACCAATATGTTTCTGGTTTCTTTATAACGAAATAAAATTCCTCTTTTTTTTATTAATGCTCGTAACAATACCAAATCAATGTAAGTAGATTCGATCGTGGGCAGTGAAAGCGCCACCCACCAATCACACAATCGTGGCCTACGAAAGCACCACCGTAGCCTGTGCAAGCACTACCACAATTAATAAGCACGTCCACCTATTTATAAGGGCTGATAACCCTAGCATATGATCATAGATCCACCAAACAGAATGGGTTGATAACACTAGCATGCTCACATATCACAATACATCTCATCATAACACATTTCAATCATGTATAGTAGAGCCCAAAATAAATGCACTCTCTTACAAATAATCTCATTTCTCATTCACCAATCCTTATCCAAAAGCATTTTAAAATTAACACTTATTATTACAAAATACCTTTACTTACAACTTGTAAAATCCAACAAAATCAAGTCATGTTTCAAACAAGAACCTTTCTTTCATAATGCCTCCATTAAAAGTACTAATTATCAACTTAAAATCACTCTTTAAAATCATTAAATCCATTTCTCAAACAAGTAACCATAAAACCCTTTTAATACTCTCAAAACCTTCTTTAAGTCTTACTAAAATGTTTAAACACCAAAATTCAAAAAAGAAAACTTAACCACCAACAAATTACTTTATAACAAACTCATTTAAGTTAAAATCAAACTTAAAAATTAAGAAAACACAAAGGCCCTTCACCTAAGGAGGGTTCGGCCATCCTTTCGAAATGAGGAAATGGTTTCTTTCTAAATTAATTCCATAAACCTTAAGGAAAAACATTTCAAAGCTCATTCATAATCAAAGGAAATAAAAAACATTAATAAAAATCCAAGCCCTTCCTCTAAGGAAGGTTTGGCCACACTTGAGAGAAAAGGGAGGAGAGGTTCCTCTTCTCATTCAAGCATTCTTTCACGCTTTTAAATCATGGAAAATCACAATAAAACCATCAAACAACAATTCCCCAACTCAATTCGCACACATTCTCAAAAATCAATCAAAACCTAAAAATTGAAGACTTGAGAAATTGAAAGGGAATTCAAGGTATTATTGGACTAACCTCTCACTCTTAGAAAGCTTCAGTACTTAGGAAGCTTAGAAAGCTTCACTCCTTAGCTTTTCCTTTCCCTTTTCTTGAAGGTTCTCCCACTTCTTCAAAGTAGGAAAAATATTTATCAAAATCAAAAATTAACACACAAGATAGATGGAGCATGATTTAATGCATTAATTCCATGTTTAATACTTGAATTCTACTTATAAAATCACAAAACCCAAAAATCACAACTTACCTCTTCAATGGCAACTTCAATTCTCAAGCTTAGGAACTCCAAATTTTAACTTCTACTACTTAGTCCTTCTGCTTTAATTATTAATCTAAGGTTAAATTTAGTGATTTTGTGTTGTTGTGAAGTAGAAAAATTTAAGAAAATGCAGAAGGAAAAGGAGGAAGAGAATGGCGTGGAGGATGAAGGAAAGAAGGAGAAAATGAAGATGAAATGTAGGTGTTGCTTGGTGAGTGGTGGTCTTTTGGTAGAAAGTCAAACTTGACTTCTTAATTTATGCTAAATCAAGGGCTATGATCAAGTCCTAGGTAATCTCATCCAATGGCTCTAAATATTGCTCAAATAATTTTCTTTCAAATATTATTTAACTCCACAAATTAATTAAATTAATTCCACAAGAATAATCCCTCATTTGTTCCTTAATATACTGCACTAAAAATAATATTCATTAGTTGCCACAATTCTCTAAAAATATTCATGAAATATTTTCTACCCACCTAAATCATGCAAACATGCTCCAAAAATATCAAATAAAATATTAGACACTCATAGTAATTTTTTCGGACCGAAATAATACCAAGTCCCGGACCAATGGTACTATTCACAGACTGATAAATCACTATTAATGACACTGAAAAAATAGTCTGTTACAATCACCACGGCCTCTACCTCTACCTCTCTGAACATAAGGAGTTTGCCTCCCAACCTGGCGAATCAAACCAGTCACTACCAACGGGCAATCCCTAATCATGTGCTCAGTGGATCCACATTTAAAACATGTGCCCTGGCTCTCCTGCACACCCCAGAATGTCTCCTGCCACACTAGGTGCAAATTGGAATATCTGACCACGCGACACCTCCGCCACTAATGACAGATGTAGCCTGAGGAGCTGATCTCACATATGTACCCTAGCCAAATCTTTGACTTGGTCTAAACCCCATCTGTGGTGCTCATCTAAACCTCTTGCTACTAGACTAGACCCCTAAAGTCTGTCCGGATGTAGCACTCTAAAATCTCTTATACAGGCTGCCCTGTTGGGTCCTCTGACCTCTAGTGCAACAGTCTAATTTTCGGTGCCATAAATAATGATTTACCGGTCTGTGAATAGTACCATCGGTCCGAGACATGGTATTATTTTGGTTCGAAAAAATTGCTACATGTGTCTAGTATGTTAATTAATATTTTTTGAGCATGTTTGCATGATTTAGATGGGTAGAGAATATTTCATGAATATTTTTGGAGAATTGCGGCAACTAGTGAATATTATTTTTATTGTGGTATATTAAGGAATAAATGGTAAATTATTTTTGGGAAGTTAATTTAATTAATTTGTAGAGTTAAATAATATTTAGAAATGTATTATTTGAGGAATATTTAGAGTCATTGGATGAGATTACCTAAGACTTCACCTTGGCCATTGATTTAGCATGAAAAGAGGAATCAAAGTTTGACTTTGCTACTTAAGTGATCTACCCATTCTCTTTCTTCTTCCTCCCCATTTTCACGCCATTCTTCTTCTCTTCTTCTTCCTTCATCTCTCTCATTTTTTCTGCCGCAATCTCCATTAAACCACCTAATTAAATCATAGAAAAGTAATTATTAACTCATAAGGAACAAGTAATAGAAGCTAGAAATTGGAGTTCCTAAGCTTTGGATGTGTTGTAACTTTTGGGTTTTGTGATTTATTAAGTATAATTCTAGGGTTAGCCATGGAATTCATGCATTAAGCCATGCTCTTTTCTTTTATAGTGTTAATTTTGATTTTAATGAGCTCTTTTCCTACTTTGAAGAGATTGGTGAACCCTCCACCAAAGGCAAGGAGAAGGCCCAAGGATAGAGTTTTTAAGCTTTTTTAAGCTTGAAAAAAAGGTTAGTGCAATAATATTTTAATTTTCCTTTCATTCTCTTAAGTTTTATATTTTACGTTATTGATGAATTTTGATGTTAGAGTGGACTAGAAGTCATTTTCGACCCTTTTATAATTTCCATTTGCTTTTGACTTCTTCATGAAAGTTGTAGCTCTATTTCTCATCTTTTCAAAACATCATCGTATGTTCAATTCCAATACTTGTAGCTCAACTTATGGTTTAAATACCAAAACTGGTTCTGTTATGGTGTCTCACTTGTATATCCGAATTGCTTGTCCCTTTTGGCCACTAAAATGGTAAGATAATATCTTGTTTCTTCATAAAAGTTTTAGGTCTACTTCTTATCTTTCTAAATCATCCTCTTGTGTCTAATTTGAATACCTATAGCTCAACTTATAATCTGTCTACCAAAACTGGTTGTGCTGAATCGTGTTTGGATTATTGGTCTGTGTTCTTGGGTTTCTTTCACCCTCTTAGAAATGATCTGACTATTATCCCTTCATGATATTTGTAGAATTTTATCTTATCTTTCTAATGAATTAAGTTTCACTCAATTTGAAGTCTTAGAACTTCAGTTATACCCTGAAAACCTAGCAAAGGTCAGGTTTATGAAAATGCTGGAAATTTCTTGATTTAAGTACTTTTATACTATATTAAGTATATTTATTTTGAATATGTCCAATTGAATTTACTTTATTAAGTATAATAAAAGGGAGAATGTGATAATTTTAGTAAGTATTAATTTCAAAATGATTTTGGATAAGAAATGGTGAATGAGAAATGACACTATTTGTGGAAGAATGCATTTATTTTGGGCTCTACTATACATGATTGACTTGTAGTATGATGAGATGTATTGCGATATGTGAGCATACTTGGGTTATCAACCCATTTATTTATGTGGAGCTATGATCATAAGCTAGGGTTATCAGCCCTTATGAATAAGCGGGCGCGCTTATTATGAGATGGGGGTGGCGCTTCCACAGGCCACGATTATGTGATGGGGGTGGCACTTCTACAAGCCACGATTATACGATGGGGGTGGCGCTTCCATAGGCCACGATTATGTGATGAGGGTGGCGCTTTCACAGGTCATGATCGAATCTGCTTACATTTTTTTTGTTTAGTACAAGCCTTAATTGAGAATGGAATTTTTATTAAATTATAAAGGATGAAGACTCATGTGTTTATTAATCTTGTTTCTTTTTATTTTATGGTTTTCACAATGTTCAAATTTAGTTGATGTGATTTCAATATTTAATTTGTATATATTTGAGCAATTTTAAGCATTTTCGAGACTCACTTTCAGGGCTATGTGTGTTATTTTATATTGTTGATTATTTAGCACCACTGATCACGCGCAGGTTAGGAGCGGAGGACGCCTTTCAGGACTAAAGGAGAGCATCATAGTAGATATAGCATGTAACACCCTGACTCTAACCACCAGAGGAATTGTCCGCTTTGGATCAAGCCGACTCCCCCATAAAAGATCGGCAAGACCCACACGGTTTTGTCTCGCAGGTGAAATGGGAACTTCTCAGGAGGTCACCCATCCTAAGATTTCTGTCAAACGAGCACGTTTAACCCTGGAGTTCTTCCAACTCTCCAGCATTTCCACCAAAAGGCGCCTCTGATGATTAGTTACCCACTTTTCGATATATGATTTTCATTCATTCCTGTGTCCCGCATTCCACTACCCTAGCTAGCCTACCATCCTAGAAGCTCACCAAGAGCCCCTTGCTCTATCCGCCCTCTTAGGATTGATTTGCCGGGTCGGGATGTCACAGGCCCACCAACTTCCGCATGGTTCGTCCTCGAATCATATATCTACTAGGGAGGGTCAGGCTCTGATATTTAGCCTGTCTCTCTATCCGAATCGCCTCAAGCTCTAAAGTAGCCTTCATCAAAGAAGCTAGTGTGGTGTGAGGTTGGGATGTCAAATGTATCCTACACTCATCCAGCAATCCCTTTTTGAACCATTTACATATATCCGCCTCAAAAGTAATCAACTTAGAAGCATACCTACTCAATCGTAGGAACTCCCGCTCATACTCAGAAGCAACCATCTAACCCTGCTTAAGCTTGAGGAACTCTACTACCCGTTGATCTGTATAGAGCTCACCCACATATTTTTCCTGAAACTCAGATAGGAAGAAATCCCATGTCACATCCTCGGCTCTAAATACCATAACTACTGACTCCCACTATAAATAAACCTCTTCTTTCAGCATGGAGGTAGCATAAATCAGTCTATCCCATGGAGAAAACAGCATTTGCTCTAGAACCCTCTCTATAGCTCAGAGCCAGAACTCTGCTGCGAAAGGCACATCATCCTTCTGACCCATAAAACCAACAGCACCATATTTCCTCAGTCTCTCAATAGGGAGACGGACTAGAATAGGAGTTGGTGCGACTGGAGCCTAGGGAACAGCTCCCATAATCTCCCTCAAAGTAGCAACCAACCACTGGACAAAGTCACCTTGATTAAGCCCCGCAGGACCTGCAATAGCCTACCCTGCAGCCGAGCCGCACTTTGCATCAAAACCCAAGACACCACCGGTGGCACCACCAACTAGTACACCACCCTCTGTAACAGTCCATTTTTCAGTGTCGTTTTTCAATATCGGTAATAGTGATTTATTGGTCTGTGAATAGTACCAACGGTTCGAGACTTGATATTATTTCGGTCCGGAAAAATTACTATGTAAGTATAATATTTTATTTAATTTTTTTGGAGCATTTTTGCATGATTTAGGTGGGTGGAAACTGTCTCATGAATATTTTTAGAGAATTTAAGTAATTAATGAATAGTATTTTCTAGTGTAGTATATTAAGGAAAAATTAAGGAATTATTTTTATAGGGTTAATTTAATAAATTGGTGTAGTTAAATAATAATTATAGGAGAATTATTAGGTGAATATTTAGAGCCTTAGGATTAGAATACCATGACTTGATCCAGGCCTTACACTTGTCACAAGGTGGTGAATTAGCAACATTAGTTTTGTTGACTTGGTCAACAAAGCTTATCTACTATTCCATCTTCTTCTTCTTCTCCCATTTCCAACTTTAACTTCTTTCTTCCTTCTCCTCCATTTTCTCTCAACTTCTCTACTTACAAACTACACCAAATCACTTAAGTGAAACCTTGAATTAGTAATTAATCTTTAAGACCTAAGCTAAAGAAGTGATATTTGGTGACTTGAATCAAGGAAATTTGGAGAATCTCTACGAACAAATAAGTTGTGATTCTTGGATTTTGTGAATTAATAAGTAGAATTCATAGCTTAGACATGTAATTGATGCACTAAATCATGCTCCATCTTTTTCTTTTGTCATTTCTTGGTTTTAATGGTTGATTTTCCTACTTTGAAGAGGTTGGAGAACCATCCTTTAAAGGGAAGGAAAAGTCTAAGGAATAAGGCTTTCTAAGCTTATTCAAGCTTAATTTTAAAGTTAATGCAATAATATCTTCCTTCTCCTTTCATTTCTGTAAGTTTTCAATTTTTACGTTTTTGAAGGAATTTTAAGAATTTTGTGTTCAAGTTTGGGAAATTGTCATTTGAATGCTTTTACATGATTTGGCTTGATTTCTCAGCATGAGCAAATGCTTGAATGGGAAGAGGAACACCTCTCTCCCCTTCTTCCAAGAGTGGTCGAACCTCCCTTAAGAGGAAGGTCTTAAGTTTTTGTTTCATGCTTTGTTTTCTTTTGATGTTAGTGTGTTCTTGAATGATTTCTCTCGAAGTTAATGTGGTTAATTTGAAAGAAAACTTTTCCCCCTTCATGAGTAAGAGAGGCCCGAACCTAGGTTGGTGAAGGGCCTTGAGTTTTCTTTGATTTTCATGGTTGATTTTGACTCTAATGAGTTAGTTTATAAGTAATTTAATGGTGGTTAAAACCCCTACTTTGTATTCTAATGTTCAAGAAATTTTCAAGACTTAAAGAGAGCTTTAATTGAGTAAAAATGAGTTTTATGATTAATTATTGTTAAGTAATGATTTTATTAAGTAATTTTGATTTGGAATAAAAGATATTTGATGGAGGGAATCATCCTCCCTTTGTGTTCAAGAAAGGGCCGAACCACCTAATGGTGATAAGGCTTGGCTTATGCTTTCTTTCTTATCTTTAAGTTGGTTTTATGTATTTCATGATATATTGAGTATGTATATTTGATAAGTATAAGTTTTGTTAAGTATAAGTATGAAAATTGGATAATATTTGAAGTTGTAAGTTAAGTTATTTTGAAGTAAAAATGTTTAGGCTTTGAAATGTTTTGTTAAATGTTGGTTTTAAGTATTTAAAGCTAAGTATATATGTGTATTATGAAAGTATTATTTTTGTTTGGAACATAAGTGGGTTTTGTTGGATTTTTTTTAAAAGTTGTAAGTTAAGAAATTTTGAAATAATAAGTATTAAGTTATGAAATGCTTTGCTAAGGAATCTTGCATAAGAAATAAGATTATCTATTAAGAAATGGATTTGTTTGGTCTCAAGTATACATGGTTGAAATATGGTAATATGGGGTTTATTCCGGTAAATGAGCATGCTCGGCTTGATGCCTTTCTATTATATTATAAGCTATAATCATATGCTAGGCTCTGGATGCCTTTTTGAATAAGCGGAAGCGCTTATTATCTGGTGGTGCTTTCATAGGCCAATTATTGGGTAGCATTTCATAAGCCACATCCGGTGGCACTTTCACAGGCTAATTATTTCAGTTATTTAGTGGCCCTTTCATAGGCTAATTATTTCAGTTATCTTATGACCCTTTCACAAGCCAATTCTCTGGTGGCGCTTTCACAGGCCAATTTTGTATATACATAACTGAATCTGATTATATTTCTCTCAGTACACGTATGAGCTCTCAACTAAGAATAAGTTATGTTCTGTTATAAAGGAAAATGAAAACATATTTGTATTTGTAGAATTTTTCTTATATTTGTCAAACTATGAATTTATTCTTAACAATGAACTTATTTATGATTTTTGAAATATTTTGATTGATTCGTACACCTTCAGTAATTTTATATTTGATTTAAGTATTTTAAATTATATTTTAAGCTTATTGCTTAGGCAACCTCATTTATGGTATTATTAAGTTATTTAGCACCACTAAATTTTATACTCAGCGCTTTGATTTTTGTCACGGGCAAAATTAGAGCAATTGGTGCTACTCAAAGACCAGAGGTGTAGCATCAGAGAAGAAAACATATTTTGGGTAGGACATGTTTAGGATGTATTTATGGCATGTATAAAAATATTGTAAGAGATTGAGTTGTATACATTAAGATGTAAATTAATGAAGTATGTAACTAATTAAGAAATATCATCTTTATATGAATTTTAAGTGTATGATTATTAGTAATTGATTTTGAGAATAGATGGCATTATAATATGATAAAACCTAAGATGGTTTAATGTGGATATTTAAAAGTGCTGCGTAACTATTGTGTTGAATTGAAGTATTGGGGTTTGGAGGATTAAATATTTGGAAGTGTTTTGCTTTTCATTTGTTTGGCAAGTTTCATTTTTAAGGAAAACTCTTGTGGATTTTTCATAGGAATTTCCTTAAATCTTTATTTTCAAAATTAATTACTTACCTCTGTATGAAAACTTAGTCACTTCTAACACATGATTTAGAATTATTAAGAAAGATAAGACAATATTCTGGCACCGAATGTGGTGCTCGTCGTCAGGTCCTCCCGGATTCAACGGTGGGTGTTACACCCTCTAGCATACCACCCTCTAGAGGAGCATAACTATCCATCTCCTCATCAGACAGATGATGAGACATAACTTGAAACCTACAAAGACCAATAGGTTCGCATCAGAGAGAAGTTCTGAACACAAACTAATATGGCATGTATTTAACTTAAATCACTTATGTAACTATTCCAATCAGATAAACTCTCACACCTAATCATAAATCCTAGAATCACCTAAACCTCACTCTAATACCACTAAATATAACACCCACTGCCTGATCTCGAAATACCAAACGACAAGCGCCACATTCGGTACTGGAGTACCGTCTTATCTTACTTAATAGTCCTAAATCACGTGTTAGAAGTGGCTAAGATTTCATAAGCAGGCAAGTAATTAATTTTAAAAAAAAAGAAAGTTTAAGGAAATTCCTCCAGAAAATCCGCAAGAGTTTCCCTTAAAAATGAAATTTGCCAAACAAATGAAAAAGATAGCACTTCCAAATATAATCCTCTAAACCCCAATACTCCACATCAATATAATAGTTCACAGCATTTCTAAATATCCACATCAAACCATCTTAGATTCTATCATATTATATTACCAACCATTCAAGAATTAAATACTAATAAACATACACTTTAAGTTCACATAAATTTAATATTTCTTAATTAATCACATACTGCACTAATTACAACTTAATGCATACAACCTCAACTTCATACAATATTTCTATATATGCCACAAATATATCTTAATACATGTCCTACCCAAAACAAGGATTCTTCTCAGATGCTACGCCTTTGGTCTTCGAGTAGCACCCACTGCTCTAATCCTACGCGTGACGAAAATCAACATGCTGAATATAAAACTTAGTTGTGCTAAATAACTTAATAATACCATAAATGAGGTTGCCTAAGCAACAAACTTAAAATATAACTTGAAATACTTAAATCGAACCTAAAAGTACCGAAGGTATACAAATAAAATTAAAATATTCTAAAAATCATAACTAAGTTCATTCTTAAAAATAAATTCATAGTATCTCAAATATAAGAAAAAAAAACTTACAAATACAAATATATTTTCATTTTTCTTTACAACAGAAGAGAATTTATTCTTCGTTGAGAGATCGTACTTATACTGAAAAAAATATAATCAATTTCTATGAAAGTGCCACCAGAGTATAATAAGCGTGTCTGCTTATTCAGAAGGAATACAGAGCCTAGCACATGATCATAGCTTATAATATAATAGAGAAGCATTAAAGCCGAGCATGCTCATAACCGAAATAAATCTCATCTTACCATATTTCAACCATGCATACTTGAGCCCAAAACAAATTCATTCCTTCACAAAATATCTTAAATCATATACAAGATTCCTTAGCAAAGCATTTCAAAGCCTAAACATTTTTATTCGGAAGGAATACAGAGCCTAGCATATGATCATAGCTTATAATATAACAAAGAGGCATTAAAGTCGAGCATGCTCATAACCGGAATAAATATCAACTTACCATATTTCAACCATGCATACTTGAGCCCAAAACAAATTCATTGCTTTACAAAATATCTTAAATCATATACAAGATTCCTTAGCAAAACATTTCAGAGCCTAAACATTTTTACTTCAAAATAACTTAACTTACAACTTCAAATATTATCCAATTTTCATACTTATACTTATCAAATATACATACCCAATATATCATAAAATACATAAACCAACTTAAAGAAAGATAAAGAAACATAAGCCAAGCCTTATCACCATTAGGTGGTTTGATCCTTCCTTGAACACAAAGGGAGAACGATTCCCTCCTCAAATATCTTTAATTCCAAATCAAAATGAATTAATAAAATCATTACTTAACAACAAGTAATCATAAAACATATTTTTTACTCAATTAAAGCTCTGTTTAAGTCTTGAAAATTTTTTAAACATTAGAGTATAAGGTAGAGGTTTAAACCATTAAATCACTTATCAACTACCTCATTAGAGTAAAAAATAAACATAAAAATCAAAGAAAACTCAAGGCCCTTCACCAAGCTAGGTTCGACCTCTCTTACAAATGAACGAAAAAATGTTTTCTTTTCAAAATAACCATATTTACTTAAAGAGAAACCATTCAAAAACACTTTAACATCAAAAGAAAACAAAAGCATAAAAAAAGACTCATGCCCTTCCTCCTAAGGAGGTTTGGCCACTCTTGGATTAAGGGGAGAGAGATGTTCCTCTTCCCATTCTAGCATTTCATCATGCTTAGAAATCAAGCCAAATCACATAATAGCCAATTTCCCAACAAAATCACAAAAACAACAAAATCACAAAAACTTCAAAATTCATTCAAAAACCTAAAAGTTGGAAACTTAAAGAAATGAAAGGAGAAGGAATATATTATTACACTAATCGTCAAAACAAGCTTAAATAAGCTTAGAAAGCTTTACTCCTTAGCTTTCTCCTTTCCTTTAGAGGATGGTTCACCCACCTCTTCAAAGTAGCAAAAATCATGAATTTTAAAATAAAAAAAAAAAAACAAAAAGAGAGATTGAGCATGATTTAATGCATCAACTACATGTCTAAGCTATGAATTTTACTTATTAATTCTCACAATCAAATTTCACAACTTACTTGTTGTATAGAGATTCTAAAAATTTCCTTGATTCAAGTCACCATATATCACTTCTTTAGCTTAGGTCTTAAAGATTAATTACTAATTCAAGGTATAACTTAAGTGATTTGGTGTAGTTTGTAAGTAGGAAAGTTGATAGAAAATAGAGGAGAATGAGAGAGAAAATGGCATGGAAGTGGGGACAAGAAGAAGAAGAAGGAATAGTTGATAAGCTTTGTTGACCAAGTCAACAAAACTAATGTTGCTAATTCACCACCTTTTGACAAGTGTAAGGCTTGAATCAAGTTAAGGTATTCTAATCCAAAGGCTAAATATTCACCAAATAATTCTCCTCTAATTATTATTTAACTCCACCAATTTATTAAATCAACTCCATAAAAATAATTCCTCAATTTTTCTTAATATACTACATTAGAAAATACTATTCATTAAATACTTAAATTCTCCAAAAATATTCATGATACCTACCCACCTAAATTATGTAAACATACTCCAAAAAAATTAAATGAAATACTAGACATGCATAGTAATTTTTTTGGACTGAAATAATACCAAGTCCTGGACTAGTAAATCACTAATACCGACACTGAAAATGGACTGTTACACTCTACCTCATTGTAAGGTATGACATGTCGCCCGTTATATACTTAATAAGTACTAAATGTTTATAAAATAACTACTAAGTACACTATAAGGGACTTAAAAATTTTTCTTTTATTCATTTACAATTAATAATAACAGATAAAATTGTAGAGACAAATAAAATCATAACCACGTTTGAGTTCTTATAAATACTATAAGGAAAGTGCCTTATTAATAATTAACTATTTACATGAAATGCAATTTCTATTAAAGAAAATAAAATATTTAAATCAATAAAATTACTCAAACCAATTGTATTTACAAAATATGAGTGTTTCCATAACCCATAAGTCTCATGAAATGCAGTTATATACTGGATCATCCTCATTTTCATAACTAAATAAATAATAGTAACAATATCTATAAATATATACATAAAATTATAGTTTGTACTATAATTAAAACTTCACATATATCTGGTCAATTAAATGACTGTTGTATTAATGTTGTATTGTACATCATACAGTAGTTCCAAACAAAACATTATAATCAAAAATTACAAAAGCAGCTCTTGGTTTCTTCTTCCATTTTTCTGCGATAGTACAGAAAACACTCTCGCTAAGTAAAATTGCTTAGTAGTGCTAATTTGTATATTTAAAAATAAATTCACATGTCTCTTCAAAACCATCAATGACTATAAATAACATTTCATGTAGAAATATTCTTTTATTATAATCAATCCTTCAATCAATTTTCTCTTAAAATCAAACCAGAGTTTTAAATAAAGGCACTTCAACATTATTTATAGCAATAAAATCCTTATTTAAAATTCAGTAGTTGCCCCATATAAAAATGATAAATAATATCAATTCCATTTTCATAAAATATCCATTCAAGAAATTCAATAATATACAATCAGTCTTAGCAGCATAAATAGACTCAATTCGAAGGGCAATCAATACCTAATGTGCACATCTAGACAAAGCTATCTCAACCTTAATCTGTGATATAAATACCCACGAAAGAACAATCTCAATCTCATATAGAGGGAATAATTTCAACCTCATAAAAAGGAAACAACATCAATCACAGTATCAACTTCAACTAATGATATGATACAACCAAGGTAATAACCATATCTACTAGCTGCTGGAGACCATAAATCATTTCATCCATTTAATAATATTAAAATCACATTGGGCAACATTTTCTTTTTCATAAACATAGAATTTCCAATCAAATCATATAAATTATTCAAAAATCGTCTCATATAAAATAACATCTCTTTCTTTAAAATCCTTCAATAATTCCTTTAAAGAAAAAAAATCATTTCATAGAATATTCATGAAACTAAAAATATATTTAATTTTAATTAAAATAGAAAGTTAGTACTACACTAACCTAGATTGGAAGGCTGCATTAGCCTTTCTTTCTTATTTATTATCTCTAATATACTTCTATAGTTTATTTCTACCTATGAACAAATTATACAATTTACATTTAGTTCTTTGTTTCTACTTTTATTGATATGTAATTTCTTGTTATTCCTATTTTCTTTTTAGTTTAAATTTGCATTTCTCTCATTAAAAATCATCTCGTAAATTTATAATCTTAATCAAATTAATTAATTTAAATATTTCATAATTTACGTATTACTTCAATTTCATATTTCTTTACCACACAATTAAATTTATTATTCACTTTAATAATTAGATGAAATTATTAGTTCGCCACATTCTATTAATTAAAACCATTTGTATACATATATGTACATATATTTATTTATTTCACCTTCTAAACTAATTTAATATTTAGCCTTTTAGATTTTGTTTAAAATAATATTTATCAAAATTCTTTGATCACTTTATTTATTTAAAATAATATTTATCAAAATCCTTCAATTACTTTATATCCCTTAATAACTTAAATTTTATAATTTATTTGGCTAACTTGATTTATTTATGAAACCATTCTTGATTTATTTTACTAACTAATATAATAATGTTTTGAAATCAAATCCTTGAATTCATTTACTTTCTTATACTCTAATAATCATTTGAAAAATCTATTTTCAAATATTTATTAAATTCAATTTTATCATTACTTAATCAATTTATTCTTTCATCAATTTATTTTTTTAAATAATAATACAATGTATTATTTTATAACTTGATTCTTTCCTTTTTTTTTATTATAATTTGACGATACTTATTTAATATTTGCCTTGTCCAAATTTTCACATTTCACAATAATTTACACAATTCATTCATTGAGTAATTTCACAATTTTCCATCCACCAATTTCAATATCACTAAATTTCAATTTCAATATCTATATTATTCTACCATTAACAATTCAACTATCTTCATTTAATATTTTCTCACTTACAAATTCTTATCATTCTTTTATTAACAATTTTCACAAATTGATTCATTTCACCTATAATTTAGAATTTCAAGAATTATAATTTCACTAACTTGAGAATTCAATTCACAATCACTTTCACAGGTTTATTTTAATCAAGCCGAATTAAATCCCATAATTGATAAATTTTTAATTTGCATTTACTCCAAAATTAAATAATTGAATCTGAAAATATGCCAATTATGCTTCAGATTTCGGATTCACATTCAGCACAAAGAGAAGAGCTTTCTGGCTCTCCAGTGTCTCGCCGGACTGCTGCTGACCGCCATCGCCTCCGCCGCTCGCAATGGCCGAAAAATTGCACCAGGCCAGAATTTTACATGGATACCATCATTTGACTCGATTTTCATCGTAGATTCTATTTCTGGCGTCAATTAAGTGAGGTCAAGCCTCCAACCCGCCGGATTTGGCTCCATAGTTATGGCTCCTCCATCGTTCATGGAGGTTTCATTCTCTGGGCCTAATCGCCTGAATTGACGGAGGGGAAATACTCCTTGGGACTAGGTGAGTCGATCGGTATCCATCCGACCTACTGGAACTGCCGGAAATGGCATGAAATTACTGGACTTCTCCGTTACGCGACACTGCATTCCAGTCGTGTTTCTCCCCGATTCAGGCACTTATTCGACAAACCAAGACTGCAAATGAGTTTCTCTTGTCGAGAGGGTGAATCTAAAGTCCTCGCTTGTCGACTTTCATGGCTGGTTACCGGAGAACGTGATCAGAGGGAAGAGGAGAGAGGCGAGAGGAAATTTTCTCTCTCTCTCTTTCTTATTTTATTATTATTATTATTATTATTATTATTATATTAGTTTTCTCCTCCTCCTTTTCCTATTTGTCTTTTTCTATACATCTCCTTTTCATTTTTTTTCTTTTTTTTATATGTATATATTATGATAATAATACTACTAATATTTACTAGTTCTTACCATGATATTTAATTGCTAAACATTATAAAATAATTTCACTAATTCTTATTTATCAATTCTTATTTCACAAATAAATATAAAAATATATTTTCAATATATATGTTAACAACTAATTTCTAATATTAAAATTATATAAATTATTTTATGAAATTTTCTCCAGGATCGGGGTTTTACAAATGGAATGGCTATGCTCCATAAGATCACTAATCAGGATTATTATTAGTTGACCATGCGATCAGACTGCGCTAAATTTGTTCAAAAGTGTCATAAATGCCAGATTTATGTCAAGCTCTAAAAATTGCCCCCGATGGCTCTTCACCTTATCACTACACCATGGTCCTTTGTAACTTGGGGAATTGACGTGATTAGCAGAATCACCCTGGTAGCCATCAACTATTTCACTGAGTGGGTAGAAGCAACCTCTTACCATGTTCTGAACTCCAGAAAATAGCTCGATTCATCTAGGCAAACATCATATGCAGATACGAAGTTCCTTTTGAGATCTTAACATATAATGGGTCTCACTTCTAGAAAGAAGTCTCCATCCTGATGACTAAGTACATAATCCAGTGCCATCGTTCTTCACCATTGTCACGACTCAAAATCTTGGGTTGGACTGGCACTAGGACCTGAGTAAGTTTAAGGCCCTTGAGACCCATAGTAAGCCTGAACTACCAAAAATCTATTTCTATTAATATCTGACTTTGGAAATAGAGAGTCCATATTATGACATAGTCCAACAATCAATCGATAACAATCTTGGCTCAGCTTCAATATCACATTTGATCCACAGCTCGAGCTTATACTCATTAAACCATAATACATTATATGCAAAAATTCATTTGTCATAATATGGTCAAACTTTTCCTATCATAATTTTTCAAAATTTCAGAAAGTACTCCACAGGTTATTTATTAGCATATAATAATTTTTTTTTACATATCCAAATATTAGTTTATCATCCTAACTGCGGAACCAAATAAAAATATTCAGAATATCCCAATGCCTCACAAGCTCATATACTAACTCTTTTAAGCTGGTATTAGATATTGTATCTCTGCGGAGAAAGAAGCATAGTCTTTATGAACCAGTAATACTTCTATTTCCTGCAAAAGTTTATAGAAGGGGAGAGTGAGTTTCACCAAACTCAGTAAATAGTAATAAATAATGCATGACCAGACAATCATTCAAAATGCATCTCTAATCACAAAATTGATCATACTGCTAGTCATGCATATGTCACAGTATCAGCATCCACAATTATTTCGTCTTCAAACAAACAATCACGTGGAAATTAGTCTGTGGCATCACCGAAATCCCATGAGCTGTCATCTCACATGGCTCATCATCTCATACGTGTACACTGGGGAGCCGCTCCCCCACACCTAGCCGACCGGTCCAATTCTCGCTTGACCAGCCCTCTCATTATTTTTTTTCATACTTTCTTTTCTTTTTCGTACCATCAGGAGGCCACCCAGTAGTTATTCATATCAAATCAATATATATCATCATATGCACACAGGGACGCCGATCTCCCATACATGGCTGACGGTATCAAAGACCGACCTCACTTACCCATGGTGACTCACTTCATTCTAATTTCACTCAAACAAAGCAATCCATATCACAACACATTTAATCAATAATCCATCCAATTGTCAATCATCAGATCAATAATTAATATGCACATTATAAAATGTGATGATACAATTATTAAATAATAATATAATATAATTTGATATAAAAATATATAATGATATGATGTAATAAAATTATGGTGAAATAAAATCATGATGTTATGAAATGCATATCATGGACCATTTATTATTACTCACAGTGGTTATAGGATATTTAAATCCTAGTTTCGACTCTGGTCTAAAGAGCCAGTTGATGAGCTCAGACGATCTAAGAATTTAGGAATATAGAAAGAACCCATCAGACAACTATTCAACTTGAAATAATAAATAGAGAACCAATCTAATTTTAGCACTACTTAGCTGCTAAACATCAATTAATTTGATTTCTCGTCACAACCTTTAAAATAATCTAGATTCACTACCAATATAATATAACCAATAATATTCTTATTTCAAATAAATATAATCATTTCATCAATAATCTTCTTCGTAGTTAGTTTAACCATAGTCTCCAAACATCCAATTATCATTTAATTTATTTACTTTAATTGATCTCTTATAACCATAAAATACATCTCTATATTGAGTCAATTCACCGATTCTATCAATCTTAAAAATAAATTCGTATTTCTATTTACAAATTAACAAACAACAATTTCTTAATAACATATTTTCCTCCTATTTAATCTTTAATTTAAATACCTTAATTCGAATCAATTACACTAACAAGTTCACTATTAAAGTCATAACATAATATTAATCAGTCTCCAAAATACCTTTTATATTTATGTTATAATAACTAGCACCAAATTCTTCAATTAAATTGGTTAATAATCCAAACTATTCTTATTAATTAAATTATTTCTACCTAAACTAATATTCACAATCTTAATAAAATTGTTTCTCAATTTCAACAACTCAACTAATTAAATTTCTTAATTTTTATTACGAAATATTCTACTATAAATTTTATTCACAATCTACCATTTATTTTTAATTGATCAACTACTAAATGAAATATTTATTCAATACCTCAATTAATAAATCAATTTTTCACACAATCAAAATTGAAGGAATTAACTAAAGATTCTAATGATATTTTCAATACCCTCAATCACACAAAGTGTCACAAGAATCATAGATCGGAGATGAGTGGACTCGGATCGTGACTGAGATGGCTGGAGTTGGACTTGAGGGGCTAGGTTTGCTAAGCTCAAGCGGAGCAAGCGATTGGTGGTCGCGTAGAGGAGGAACGATGGCTGGGTCCTGCTATTGTCACGCGAAGGAGCTACTGAAGGCCTGAAGCAGCATGAACGGTGGAGCTCATTTGACCAGCGACTTACAGTGACTGGTCGATGGTCGCACAAAGCCTCTACAAGTGGCATAGTTGGCAGGGCGACACGGAAGACCAGCTGGGATCAAGGTGGTGCAACGCAGACATTTGAAGAGGCAGGAGCAGTTACTGCTGCTGCTAATGGCACCGCTGCTACTACTAGTGACGGTAGTGGCTAAGTTTGGCGCGGAGAGAGAGAGACGATGAGAGAGGGTTAGTGAGGGTGGAGCAAGAGAAAGAGGAGAAAGAAGGTAAAAAGAAAAAATAAAGATGTTTGCTAGGGTTTTCTAGAAAATGCCAGACTGTTCTGGTTCGAATCGAACCGGTTGGTCCAATTCAGTAAATCAACTTGATTTTCAATTGATTTTTTGCAAACCAAATGAGTTTACAAGTCTGATTAAATATGACATGGCTTAAATTTACTGGCCAAAATTTTAAAATTAAAATTTAAATGAAGATTTTTTGAAATTAAAATTTTCGGGTATTTTAACCATACAAGCCCTAGACTAATAGCGCGATTGAAGTAGTAAACAAGTCCATCAAGAACATCCTCCAAAAGATGATTTACAATCACAAAAATTAGCATGAATAGTAGCCATTTGCCTTATAGGGATGCAGAAACTCCATCAGAATGATAACCAGGGCAACACCTTACTCACTCATATAGTGGATGGAGGTAGTCCTCCTTATCAAAGTCTAGATCAAATTAGCTAGGGTCATGGGAGAAAGTTAGCTACCCAAACTAGAATGGGTTCAGAGCTATCACAACCAGTTGAATGCTATTGATGAGAAAAGGCTAGAAGCTCTTAATTAGATTCAAAGCTACTAGCATATGCCTGACACTTCAACAAGAGAATCCGGGATTGAAAACTCAAAGAGGATTATCTTGTATTCAAGGAAATCAGAGCTCATGTGCAAGATCACCAAGGTAAATTTAGTGCAAACTAGGTAGGCCCCTACATTCTAATGAAAATCCTCTCCGAAGGCATTGTCATCTTGTCCGACATAAATGGCAACGAGTTCACTAATCCATGCAAATTCGATCTGTTGGATTTTAATATCAAATATATGCAACAGAATAATATAATTAAAATAATTAATTATACCAACAGGGATTCATTTAAACGAATAAGACAATAAAATATCTTTAGAAGAATACCTCTTTTGCAGATTCTTCGAAACTTTGATCTATGCGGCTAAGTTGTTGCAAACCACAAGACGTCCAAACATCCAGCCTCTAGTAATATCCACACGAATGGACAATTGAAAAACTCTAAATCTACTTTTAGAGGATTGAGAGTTTAGAGCATATGATGGTGTTAGTTATCGTAGGCTCTCTATTTTTGTTTTGTGGCTATGAGCAACAACTCTTGTGTTCTCACGTTCAACTCACACAGTCTATACTGTTTCTTTAACCTTGTATAGGAAAACCCTAGGTCACAAACAAATTAATTATAATTATTTATTTAAATCTTTTTAAATTAATAAATAACTAAATATATATGTGCCTATTTACTTATTTAAACAATTTAAATAAATAAATCATAATACATATATTATTAGGATTTTCAATTTAATCAATTATATTTATTTATTTAACTATTTAAATAAATAAATCATAATTAAAATATTAGGTTTATTTAATCTAAAATTTATCTTAATAAATTTTAGATATAAATCAATCAAGTTAATACTTAATAATCTAGTTAAAATTGTAATCAAATGTAAATTATAATTTTATCCTTCACTCCACAAAACTTATTTGTAATCAAGTCATATTTGATTCGATTTCTCATTTTCACTTTCTCACATCCATTCTTATGTGTGTGACCTTATAGGTTCCAAATATGTTGGCAACAAATGTTAACTAATTAATATTTGAAGGTCAAGTACATTGTCTAGCAACATGTCAAGACTACCAAAATATCAAAAAAGTCAAAGGGGTTTGACTTAACTTTTCAGTGGATGATTTATCAATGTAATTAATATCTCTTCATCATTAATGTTTTGATTTAGTAATTAGGCATGGAGTGTCTCTACTTTACTAAATCATGTTAGTTCTCTAAACCTTAGTCATTGATCACTTGAATGAAATTTCAAATCTCATTTGCTAATTTCATTCCACCTTGTGCAAGGATTTCTTAATCAATACTAGTAGAGAACAATTAGAACATTTTCCCTAATTTACCTAGGGTGATGAATCCTCTCTTAATTACACAAGTATCTCCATAGTGTTCCTACTATGACCAATTAATCATTGTTTATTATTCATATTATGAATAATGTGAACAAATAATCAAAACATAGTCATCCCTATATGACATAACTTAGTAATCTCAAGTTAAAGGATCACTTACACAATCATCACTTGAGTATTCCATAGACACAGGTAACTCTCCATATGGAATTCTCATGCAAATCAATACAGTGGGCTTGTTTAAGCAATAAGCACCTATATATTAGTTCTAGATATCACATATATCTCAGCTTATGAGAACAGCTGCTTCCCTAAGGAAAGAAAATAATATGTACCAGTCTCAACAGCTCTAATCATTGTCTAATAACGGGGATAACATCGACTAGGAATATTTAGAGACATTGATTTAATGCAAATATAAAACTCATAATTATAACTGCATTATAATTTATTTTACAAAGCAGCATTGTCTCATGGACTTTATCTTTTACTAAGATTCAATTGGTAAAAGATAAATAAATACCTTTTATTAATAATATAATATTTATTGCATAAAATATATTATCCAAAATATAACCAATCAAATTAGCTATACGGCATATAACTAACAATCTCCCACTTGCACTAAAGCCAATTATCCATGTGTTTTATCCTATGGCATCAATATATCCGTGAACTCTTAGTTCATTAGTTTCTCCATAATTGAAAAGTATCCTCACTTATTTTTAAATACTTAAGGATATTTTTAACAGCAGCCCAGTGACTTTCATTTGGAACAAATTGATATACAGGCAGGTATCCTCTATTGGATTCCTCCATACTAAACTGTTTTAACACTGTATCAACATGTGTGGATTTAGATCATCCTAATGGCCTATCAAATCTATCCATATAGATTTTAATACCTAGTATATAGGCCACTTCTCTAATGGAGAAATTCTTGGATGACCAAACTTTTATAGTAGTAGAATGCAATTTCCTATTTATCAACAAACAAAATAAGAAATATCATTTTGCTCCCATTGACCTTCTTATACACACTAAGATCATCCACATTTTTAATATAATCAAACTATTTTGATTATTTCAATAAAATGGATCTTCTTATTCCATAAAGGCTTGCTTAAGTCTATTAGTAGACTTTGAAGTTTGCATACTCCATTAAGAAATACTTTGATTCAAAAATCATTATATTTGCTAAATAAGAACGCAATTTTTTCATCAACATGACAAATTCCATGATCACAATATGCTGCAATTGCAAGTAAAATGTCAAACATTTCTCCTTTGTATTTATTAGGTTCGAGTCTCCACAAGAACACAAGAAGATTCAACCTTTGTAGGAGTACAACTCATCCTAACAGATTTATATCGTGGTTCTTTAACCAATGTATTTTGACTGTTCATTTGATGCACAATCTTCTATTCTAGTTCCATCTTTAATGTAAGTTTGAAGTTTTTGAACCTTTCAAGTTCTACCTAGCTCCCACTACTTCCTTCAAAGATAAACATCTTTTCTAAAAAAGTAGCATGTTTTGAGATGAATATTTTCTCTCAACATGATGGTTGAAATAATATCCAATAACTTCTTTTGGATATCCCACAAACTTATATCTATCTGATTTAGCTCATAGCTTTATCAGATCCCAAACATTTCACATAAGCATGTTGATTCATATCTTATATGAAATCTTTTCAACAAATTTGGGTGGAACTCTGTTTAGAAGGTATATTGCATTATTAAGGTTCATCCTTAAAAAGGGATAAAGATAATTTTGCCAAACTAATCATGGATCGTACTATATCTAATAATGTACAATTCATATTTTATTATAGATAACCTTGAAAAGCTTAACTTAAATATTTTTCACCTCGATTTGATCAAAATACTTTAGCTAGTTTCTCAACTTCATTTCTAAATTCTTTGAACTTTTCAAGATTAAGATTTATGCTTCATTATATACAACCATATCTAGTATATTGAAACATTCATATCTAATTATCGCCTGGGCAGTAATTGGTCCACATACATCAACATGTATTAGGTCCAATAATCTTCTCACCTTTCACCTTTTCAAGTAAATGGTGTTTTAGTTATTTTACCCATTAAACAGGATTCATAAGTTTCATATGTTTCATAATCAAATAGGTTCAAAGTAACATTCTTTACACAACTTAGTGATTCTTGTTTCATTAATGCGACCAAGTCTATAATATCGAAGATATGATAATATTATCTATTTTAGATTTCTTATTGTTTATGTTGATGAGGAATCAATAGAAACATTATAGAAGTCATCTATATTAATTTCAATTTCATAAAATTATTATTATTATAAAAGAACAACCATTGTTCTCAAAACGAATTTGAATCCAATATTCAAAATCTAATATGAAACTAAAAACATTATTTCTACTAAGTACTAAAATAAAATAATAATTATTTAATTCTAATACTAAAGCCAAATATGTTCCTACAACTAATGCAGCAACCTTTTCTCCATAGGCTATACGTAGGTCCATCTTTCCTCAATTTTCTTATTTTTCTTTAGTTCCTGCAAGTTATTAATATGACAATCATATTAGGTATCCAATACCCAAGAACTAAAAATAGAATGATTAATTTAAATCATAAACATACCTGAAGTAGAAGCTTCTGCAAGCTTCTTTGCTTTCATAGTCGCAAGATAATCCCTATAGTTCCTCCTCCAGTGGCCATCTTTGCGACAGTGGTGGCAGGTTCCCTTTTCTTTAGTTAAACCTCCATTGGGCTTCAATGCCTTCTTCTTATTCTACTTCTTCTTGTGCTTTTTCTTAGCCTTAGAAGACTGAACTAGAAGTATAGGAGTAGTATCCTTCTTAAGGGCTCATTCAGTAGTGGTAAGCATACCAAGCAACTCAGGTAAGCAAGCATCTAGCTTATTCATATTAAAATTCGAAACAAACTGTGAATAGCTGGATGGAAAGGACTATAAGACTAAGTCGATACTCAGCTCATGATCCATCGCAATGCCTAATTGGCCCAATTTTTCAATATAGCTAATCATTTTCAGAACGTAGACACGAACTGAAGAGCCTTCTACCATCTTACAGCGAAATAATTTCTTAGAGGTCTCATACCTCTCAGACCTACCTTGAGAGTCAAACAGCTCTCTAAGATGCAAGATGATGGTGCGATAATCCATATTCTCATGCTACTTTTGAAGTTCAGAACTCATGCTAGCTAACATCGAACTTGTCACCAGCTCATCGTCATCAGTATGACGATTGAAGTTATTCTTTTCTTCTTCAGTAGCATCATTAGCGGGAATATCAGGTATGTTTTTGTCAAGAACATATAACCTCTTTTCTTACTTGAGAACAATTCTCAAATTGCAATACCAGTCAATAAAGTTTGGTCCGGTTAATTTATTAGCATCAAGTATGCTACGCAGGCACAGGTTATTATTCATGGTGATAACTAATCTACAAATAGAGATATCAAGTATTAATTTCATGCAATACTAAATTAAATAAGGTCTTTAATTTTAATTTAGTTCTCCCACTAATTTATTCAAATTAATAGCTCTTTCTATTAATTCAAAAAATCCAGCGTTTAGATCTCCTAATAGGCTAAGATCCCAATTAACCCAAATAATATTGGGTTTGCCCAACAAGTTATATTGAATTAATTTAGGTAGATAACATAACTTATCAATCACATATTTATGTGACTCTTATATCAATTAGGTGACAACTCTTTGTCTAAACATATCAAATATGTTTTGCCTAATTTTGCCCTAATCTTATTTGATCATGAGTTTTCTCATCCAAATCAAATAAATTAGTTAAGCAAAACCATTGTTCAAGTTATTTGATAGCATTAAACATGTTCGGTTACAACCAACCTTGAGTTTGTCCAACAAGTTAAATTGTAAGGGAGCTCTGGTTTTCATGCTATAACAATGGGTGGCAATCAATCATATTCTTAATATGTACTTCAAATTTTAATAAAGGATTTATTTTAATTTTTAATTACAGGTCTCATGCTTTGGCATGATGGCATATCATATATCATACATATATAAAATACACCCTTAGCATGTCATTCTAATTGGATGATTATGGACATATCTAAAACTAATTTCCTTGGGTCATTAAGGAATTAGATGGTCAAATTTCTTAGATAGTAGCTTCTTAGATCTTCATAAGGAGCAATCGCAGCTTTAGAGAAAATTTTCAATTCTCTTTTTCTTCTCGGGTTACAAAATAATATCCTATTTATATATTCTAATGATCTAACTATTACATAATTAAATAAAATAAATAAAAAATTTTATAATCCAAAATAAAAGAGAATCAGGGCATACATGCCCTATTTAAAATTACATAAATCATTCAACCAAATATAATAAATCAATCACATAGGTCTCTAATGTCCATAATCACCCATCAGGCATAATAATGACATTAAATTCATTTAAATATTATCTAATAATAATATATATTAATTATTGGGTTCATGTGCTGAAAATAAAATTTTAACATTTAAAATTTTATATTTGATATTCTCAAAATCAATTTATGAATAAAATAATTTTATTCATATATCAAATCTTATTAAAATTAATTTTAAAAATTATAAAATTATTTCATAAATCAACTTTACTAATTCTATTCATGTTAGAATTAATCAACAATTCAATTTATTCTCTAATCCAATTAGGAATAAATTCACAAAATAATTTTATTACAAATTAAACTCTTTTAATTTTCCTTTTCTAACAAAATTAGAAAAATATTTTGAATTCAATTTTTAGTCACTGAAAATTAATTTTAATAGTCCTTAAAATTTAATTAATTTAAAATTAATTAAAATACCCAATTAAAACTAATTTCAGGACTTAATTGAAAATAAGTAAACACGTTTGGACCCAATTGTAATGAATCAGAAACTTCTAGGGACCAAAATGTCATTGCGCTGTCATCTTCAAAACCAGTAACGTTTTGAACAGACCTAGTGCCGCACCACCATATCCAGGTGCATTCCAGCAGTCGACGTGGCCTGCTCAGCCAATGAACGGTCCGGCAGTCGTCGCACCACCGTGGTCTCATCATTCTCGGCCTTGAGCGGCGCTGTCTCGCCGGAATCGCTGCTTTAGAGAAAATTTTTTTTCTTTCGATCTGAAAACCAAAACACAGCACGTTACAGCATCATCAAGCCATCGCCGGAGCTTCGCAGGGAGGCGGCGCGCGTCCAGGCGAGTCAGACGCAGCGCTGCCCTCGCGGCTCTACACTGGCCAAACGGTCCGGCAACGGCGACGACATAGCAGCACCTGTGTTCTTCAATAAACGATTTTCAAAACAATTTTTTTTTTATTACATTAAATCAAATTTAATTGAAAATAAATCTGTGGAAAAATTTGTAAAACACCAGCTTTAGTTTTGTCCCATAGCAAATCTCAGCATATGAATTAATTCAAAATTAATCCCAACAATCAATATATTATTTTACATCTTAAACGTTTACACGATAGCTCTGATATTACTGTTAGATTTTAATATCAAATATACATCTCAATATGTTTAGAAGAATACTTCTTTTATAGATTCTTTGAAACTTTAATCTACGTGGCTAAGTTGTCACAAATTATAAGACGTCCAGTTCCGACCTCTAGTAATATCCATATAAATGGACAATTGAAAAACTTACTTTTAGAGGGTTGAGAGTTTAGAGCGTATGATAGTGTTAGCTATGGTAAACTTTTGTGACTATGAGCAACAACTCTTGTGTTTTCACGTTTGACTCACACAGTATATACTGTTTCTTAAATTTTATATAGAAAAACTTCAAGTCACAAATAAATTAATTATAATTATTTATTTAAATCTTTTTAAATAAATAAATAAATTATAACTACATATATATGTATCTATTTATTTATTAAATAAATCATAATACATATATTATTAGAATTTTTAATTTAATCAATTTTATTTATTTATTTAGCTATTTAAATAAATAAATCATAATTAAAATATTATGTTTATTTAATCTAAAACTTATCTTAATAAATTTTAGACATAAATTAATTAAGTTAATGCTTAATAATTTAGGTAAAATTGTAATCAAATATAAATTATAATTTTATCCTTAACTCTATAAAACTTATTTGTAATCAAGTTATACTTGATTCGATTTCTCGTTTTTACTTTCTCACATTCATTCTTATGTGTGTGACATTTTAGATTCTAAATATATTGACAACAAATATTAACTAATTAATATTTGAAGGTCAAGTACATTGTCTAACAATATGTCAAGACTACCCAAATATCTAGAAAGTCAAAGTGATTTGACTTAACATTTCAGTGGATGATTTATCAGTGTAATTAATATTCCTTCATCATTAATGTTTTGATTTAGTAATTAGGCATGCAGTGTATCTGCTTTACTAAATCATGTTAGTTCTTTAAACCTTAATCATTGATCAGTTGAATGAAATTCCAAATGTCATTCGCTAATTTCATTCCACCCTGCGCAGGGATTTCTTAATCAATACTAGTAGAGAACAATTAAAACATTTTCCCTAATTTATCTAGGGTGATGAATCCTCTCTTAATTACACAAGTATTGTAACACCCACTGCCCAATCCTGGAGGACTAGAAGACGAATGCCACATTCGGTGCCGCAACACCATCTTATCTTACTTAATAATCTAAATGATATATTAGAAGTGGTTAAGTTTTCACAAAGAGGCAAGTAATTAGTAAAAAAAATAAAAGTTTTAGGGAAACTCCTATGGAAAATTCGCAAGAGTTTCCTCTAAAAATTCAACTTGCCACACGAAGAAAACAAATACACTTCCAATATTTATTCCTCCAGACCCCAAAACTCTAAATCAATGCAATAGATCACACAGCACTTCCATAAAATCATATCATTCATCTTAGATTCTACCTTAACATAATATCATCAATTCAAGGAGATAATTGCTAATGATGAATCACATTAAATGGTCATATAGATAAAGCATTATAAATAATCTCAAATCTCATTAATCTACAACTCAATATTTACAACCTCAATCTCTTACAATATTTCTATACATGTCATAATTTACATCTCAATACATGTTCTACTCAAAAATAAGCTTCGTCTCTGATACTATGCCTTTGATCTTCAAGTAGCACCCAAAACTTACAACCTGCGTGTAATGAAAATCAACGCGCTGAGTGAAAGACTCAGTTGTGCTAAATAAAGTATTTAAACATATTTCATATAAAATGCTTAAAAATAAATCATAAAAGTTCCATTATATTAAAATACTTAAAACATGAGTTATATGATACTTAACCAGTTAACAAAATCATAAATATGTATAAAGTGTTCATCCTTAAAAATAAATTCAAGATCCGACAAATGTAAGAAAAATTTCATATTTACAAATATATTTCCTTTTCTTTCATAACAGAATCGAACCATTCTTAATTAAGGCTCGTACGTATTATGGAAGAAATATAACTAGATTCAGTTACATAGATATCTGAACAGAATTTTGTCCGTGGAAGCTCCACCAGATTGTGGCCTGTGAAAGCGACACCAGAATGTGATTTATGGAAGCACCACCAGAATGTAAGTGCGTCTGCTTACCCGAATGTAAGCGCGTCCACCTACCAAAATGGCATCCAAATCCTAGCATATGATCATAACTTATCACATAACAAAATGGCATCAAAGCCGAGCATGCTCAATAACCGGAATAACTTCATCTTAGTACATTTCAACCATACATAGTTGAGCCAAAAAAAGTCATTTCCTTTACAAAATGTCTTATTTCTTATAAATAGTTCCTTAGCAAAATACCTCTTAACTTAGAACTAATTATTTCAAAATTCCTTAACTTACAAACTTGTATATACTCATCAAATCTTTCTTATGTTCCAAATCAAAATCATGTCTCTTAAATACACACATATACATAACTTTAAATACTTAGAAATTAATGTTTAAAAAGACAAAACACGTGCCTTACCACCTTAGAGTGGTTCGGCCTCTTTAGGTCTATAAAAGGATAAAATGTTTCCTTCTACCAAATGCCATATTTTAAGCCAAAAACACTTAATCAAATCATTAAAACCCTTCCTTAAAAACACTTAGTCTTAAAATCCATCTTTTACACATTCAAGCTTTCTTTAAGTCTTGAAAAAAATGCTTAAACAGTAGAATACCAAGTAATGGTTTAAATGATCATTAAATTACTTGAAAACAAACTCATTAAAATTAAAAGAACACATAAGCAAAAATAAAAAATCCATGCCCTTCCTCCTAAGGAGGTTCGGCCAAGTGAAGGGGAAAGAGAAGGGGATGTTCCTCTTCTCATTCAAGCATTTCATTAAGCTTAAAACACATAGGAAATCATGTAAAAACAATCAAATAATCAATTCCCCAACACAATTCACATAATTCTCAAATATCACTCAAAACCTAAAAATTGAAAACTTAAAGAAATTGAAAGAGAAATGAAAATATTATTGCACTAACCTTAGAGGCAAGCTTAAATAAACTTAGAAAGCTTTAGTCTTGAACTTTCTCTTTGCCTTTGGTAGAGGGTTCTCCAACCTCTTCAAAGTAGAAAAAATGCACATTAAAATCAAAATGAACAAAAGAAATGGATGGAGCTTGAGTTAATGCATCAATTACAAGTCCTAACCATGAATTCTACTCATTAATTCTCAAAACTTAAAATTCACAACTTACTTGCTTCAATGGTAACTTCAAATTTCAAGCTTAAAGACTCCAAATTCCTACTCTTTATACTTAATCCTCAACGGTTAATCACTAAGCTTTGATTTAATTTGGTAGTTTAATGGTAGTTTAGAGGTAAGAAATTGAAGAAAATGGAGGAGAAGAAGAAAATGGCCTGGAGAAGTGGAGAGGAAGAAGAAAGAGAAGATGTTGATGAGTAGTAATCTTTTAGGTGGAAAAATCAAATTTGGCTTCTTAATTTTATGCCAAATGAATGGCCATGATCAAGTCTCTAGTATTTTAATCCAATGGCTCTAAATATTCCTCAAATAATTCTCCTCTAATTATC